>APFE030059133.1:0-10173 GCA_000404065.3 Pinus taeda
AATGTGTACGATCATCCTGTTGACAACCTCTGTCTGGCCATCAGTTTGAGGATGGAAGGCTGTGGACTTAGTGAGTTTGGTGTCCAGCATCGACCAGAGACTGGACCAAAATGTACCGAGGAACCTGCTATCCCAATTTGAGATGATAGACTATGGGATCCCAAAGTGTACCCACACTCGTTCAAAGAAGAGTTTAGCAATGGCTTCTTCTATGATATTCTTTTTGCAGACCACCATAATGGTCATCTTTGAGAACCTGTCGACGAACACAAAAACACATTCATTTCCATGCTTAGTGGAAGGAAGGCCTGACATGTAATCCATGGAGTTGGATTCCCAAGGCCGACTAGGGGTAGCCAGGGGGGTATAGAGGCCTTCCTTCTTGACAGTCAGTTTGGCAATTGCGCACGTAGTGCATGATCTGATGTACTTCCCAACATCCTGTCGAATATTTAGCTAATTGAAATACTTCTACAGTACTTCCACCATTTTTTCGACCCCAAAATACCCAATAGCCCGACTATAGTGTGCTTCCTAAATCATCTTGGCACGCTCGCTTAAAGGAACACAAAGGTGACCCTGGTGGCATAACAGGCCGTCCTGGAGGTGAAAATCTTGAACATGCTGACCCTCCAAGAGGTTCTGGTATGTGTGTCCAAATTTTGGGTAGCTTTTGTAGAGTAGTGGCCAATCAGAAGTCTCGTGCCCACAAGAGTTGAGCACGGTGGTTAACGCCATGATCGATGGTCGACTAAGGAAATCTGCAACATTATTAGTGTTGCCCTTCTTATACTTGATATTCAAATGGAACTGTTGCAGGTATGTGGACCACTTCTGATGGCGATCATTATGCAATTTCCTTTGGGTCTGTATGAACTGCAGGGATCGGTGGTTTGTGTGGATGACCGTTTCCTTCCCCAAAATGTAATGCTTCCATTGTCGGTAGGCCTGCACAATGGAATACATCTCTTTATCATAAGTGGGATACTTCCGAACTGTGTCTGAAAGTGTTTCACTGTGATATGCCACTGGAATGCCGTGTGAGTAAGGACTGCCCAATGCATGAGTCAGAGGCATCTGTCTTGACCTCCAATTGTTGTTAAAATCTAGTAACCGAGCACTAGTGTCATGTAGAGGTGATCTTCAACTCTATGAATAATCTTCTGTTGAGATTCGACCAAAAGAATTTACCTTCGCTCCTCCCTTGTTGACTGACTCAAAGGCCAAGTGATATGAGATACAACCCCAACAAGAAACCTATTGTAGAGTGGCAAACTTAGAAAACACACACATCGTCAGAGTGGTGGAGATGGGCAAATCCCGAATGACTTGGATCATGGACTAGATCCACATACACCCACCGATTCATCAATAATGTATCCCAGATACTGAACCTGGGTCATGCCAAAAGTGCATTTCTCCAAATTGGCACATAGCTTGTGTTGCCGCAGTGTTTGGAGAACCTATCAGATGTGGTGGAGGTGCTCTTCCCAACTTTGGCTAAATATCAGAATGTCATCCAAGTATACCACTACAAATGATTTGGCGAATGGCCGCAAGATGTCATGCATTAGCCTCATGAAGGTTGCAGGAGCATTCGTCAACCAAAAAGGCATAACCAACTATTCGAAAAGGCCCTCCTTGGCTTTGAAGGTAGTCTTCCACACATTAGAGGGTTCGATTGGTACCTTGTGATATCCTAACTTCAAATCGATCTTGGTGAAATATTTTGCCCCCTTTAGTTGGTCCAGATTGTCATCAATCCCCGGGATCGGGTACCTATTGTGGACAGTGATCTTGTTTAGCGCCCGATAGTCAATACAGAGTCTCCAAGTCCCATGCTTCTTTTGTACCAACACAATTGGGCTCCTGCAAGGCGATGAACGTAGACGGATGTGACCTTTTTGCAGCAGCTCCTAAATCTGCCTCTTGATTTCACGTTCTCCAGAACAGAGCACCGATAAATTTTTCCATTGGGTAGTGGCGCACCTAGGGTCAGATTGATGGAGTGCTTGACCTGACAATGCAGAGGAACCCCTATGGGGGAGGTGAAGATGTCCACATACTCCACCACAACCTTGTCCATCTGTAGTTGTCGTGCAGAGGGGCCCTATTTGGAGGTTGTGGCCACTGTCTTCTTCTTTCCTTGAGGGCATATCATCAAGAAAACAAATTTTCTAGTTTTTGAAATGAGCTTACTGCATTGTTTTGCAGTAATCAAAGAGATGGCAGTAGGCGGTGCTACCTCGGGTATCCTGTACAACTAATTTCCCAATGTAATAATAACAGCACGGGGCCTTGATTCATACACAACATGTCGCTTCCACAAGTATGGTTGTCCTAATAATACATCAAAAACTTCAAGGGGAGCAATGTCACACAATACCCCATCTGTGAAGGCCTTGATGTTGTATGGAAGGCGACACTGTTGGCTCACACGAAGATCTCGTCCTTGGTGCAACCACCCGATGGTGTACGGTTGTGGATGTGTTGTGGTCGGTAAGCCCAATTGCTTCACGACCTCTACCGAAATGAGGTTCTTTTGGCTCCTGCTATCAATAATGAACTGTAGCAGGGAGCCCCTTACCCACATCTGGTAGTGGAAGAGACGCTCCTCCTCCTCTAGATCTTCAGGTTCATTTTTCTGGATCTTAGCAATAGTAACAGTGGCGTTGGGATCCGCATCAATGATCTGCTTCCCTTGGTCATTCCCCTTGTCAGGTTCTGAATCAGAGTCAGAACATGCATCTGATTCTGAAACCTTTAGCTCAGCCACCAGTGACTGCTTGGCCCGACACTCGCTTGTGTTGTGAGTGGAGCTCTTATGGAACTCATACCATTTTCCCGTGTCCTTTTTCGGCTTTGCGACACTGTTCTTTTCTTGTAGCTTTGGCGGGTTGTCTTGGGTTGCCCCACCTTAGCTTTGTCCTTTTTTCTGTGGTTTAAGGGCACCTTGCCCTTGCTTTGGATTCACAAATCCAAAGTCTCGCTTCTTTTTTTTAAACTTCTACTCAATCTTGACAGCATATCGGTATGCTATGCCGAGTGAGAAGATGCATACGAATTCCATTTCTTCCTAGATGTACTTGTGCAAGCAGTCACGGTATTTGAGTATAAAATGCTGCTCCGAATCCTCGATACCCAACTTCGTGCAAAGGGTATGGAAAATATTGGTGAACTCTGACACATCTTGATCCCTTCCCTGCCACAGTGTGGTCCACTTTATGTATTCATCCCCATAGCTTCCAACAGGGTAGTATTGCTCCTTAATGGCATCCCGGAATGAATTCCAGGTGGGTGTGGCTAAAAATAGTGAGCCTGTACTTTCATCCTTCTGCTCGCAATAGGTTTCCCACCAGTCCGTGATGTGGGGGGATGCTTTGAGAAGAGCGAAAACAATCTTTTCCCGACTCGAAAATTCATGAACAAAAAAATAACCCTCTAGCAGATTTAACCATTTATCTACAGCATCTGCGTCTATCTTACCCTCGACTATGGGGATTTCAAAATTAACTTGTACCTTAAAGGCCGTGGCATTTCCAGAGTACCTGCTGGAAGCCGATGCGTCACTTTTGGGTAGCCGCTGAAGGATTTGGGCAAAGCTATCCATCATCGCATTCCGTTGTCGCTCGAGGGCTTCTTCGAGCAAGATTTTAATAGGATCTCCTACTCCCTCATCTTTCTTCTCATCTGCCATGGGAGGCCATCGAGATTTGTGAGGCTAATCTTGCAAATGTTTGACCAGCTCGAGCCCTAGCTCCTTATATCCCAACCTCGTTGGGGACATGCAAAGAAAAATAGAGAAAAAGTAGACCGCTCTGATACCATTGATCCAGAATTAAACAGGAATGCAACAAATTACAGAGATTACCATATACACAAAGATGCAGCATAAATAATACTTCATTTCATTAATGGAAAATACTGATATATGCTTACAACTAGAAACGAAAATAAACCAGCAAGGGCAATGGTAGCTTATCTCTGAGAAGAGATGTGTGGCTACATGCCTCTGAACTATGTTACAATGAGGCTCGAAGGCCTATTTATTGCTGAGAAAGAATGGAAAACCCTTCACATTCCAAAACCTAACCCTAGAAGATGAAACGCCAAATTATGGGCCCCATTTTTGGGTAAGTTGGTATATCAACTTCCCGGGGTCGCAATTTGGTCGTATTATCTTCATTTGATGCAGATGATAGCCCGTTGGAAAGATCTATCTGAGGACTACGACAGAAGAGGTGATTTGTTGGTAGAAAAATCATTGGCAGGTAGAATTCCTAAAAAACGTCATTTAGGGCCTCAAAATGACTCCAGAAGTTTAGGACCTGAAAAACTACTAAAAATAGTAAACTGTGCTATAATTAAGGAAATTGAAAAAACTGAAAGAAGCACTAGAGGGGATCCAAGTGGAATTAGCGAGTGGCAACCAATATCCACCTGGATCAAAAGAATAACTGGAAAGTGAGCAATTAACAACAAAAGAAGCTTGCATTAGCTAAAAATGAAGACCAGACACTGCAGGTATCACAGTAGTTACAGTCTCCAGAAGTTGAAGTTCACAGCAAAATAACATTCATCAACCCTATTACATTTTGAATTCTGGATGTATATAGAGGTTGATTACAAAAATATCTACTATCGTATGCGTGGAGGGGTCATAATGGACCACCAACCACATTAACTATTTGATAAAAATCTCTACTACAAACTGTTGTTTGAATGAATGTATTTGACATTTTTTGGTACTTGTCTATCCTTCCTAAGTAGGTAGAATGCCCTATGGAAGAATGAAACTGAAAAATGTTGAGAATTGATCAAGGAGTATCCTTTTGCTCTTTGGCTATTCTTCACTTGAATGAGGTAGTTCAAGAGTAACTATGCCGGGTACAGTTAGCTGATTACTTTCAATTTTCGGTACCAGAGAACAGTCAAAGGTGGCGAAGACTTTATGACGAGCAAATGAGTGGCACCAAGATTAAACAATAGCTATTGGATCGAGTAATTGAATGGTGGAGATTAGTTTATGGAGGCTATCGGGAGATATGTAAATGGAGAAACATGTGCCCTCGGATCATGGTCGTACAGATTCGACGACTATCGCGAGGTCAAACAATGAGGAAGATAATGGGTAGGAGGACGTACGTGTGGGAGGTAAGTGGTTTCCCTGCACCGCTCATAGGAGACAGGAAGTATTCATACACAGGGGAAGCAATGCAATAAAAGGATGACACATGGCAGAAACAACAGGTGGAAAACTGCTTTTGCCACTAACAAACATGCAGGTTACGGGAGTGGGAGTTGTGAAAACCGTTGGATTAGGCGATGGACGATCAGATGGCGGGAATTGTGTGAAGCTTAGCATGCATGTTTATTGATTGATGTGATGGGGAAAGGCTTGTGAAAGGCGCTCGGTTGGGCTACCAAGGTTATATGACATTTAGACTTCGCACCTGGGGCATGGGAAATATGGGTTTATAAAGGAATTCGGAGTAAAACATGGATAAAGGGGTTTATGAGAGTGTAGAAAAAAGGTAGAGGAGGAGGGAAAGGACTACTCAGAATCCTCGTAAGCATCACCAGCACGGTCCAACCTGTTCTTTGATCATTAAGTATTCAAACATGTAGCAGAGCTAACACTTAGAAACAAACAAATTAATGTTACTTTCACTTTCCTTTATGAGAAGTAGATAGGAGAGGAGCAAAGAATACCAACCTCATTCTTTTTCTTGATTCCTTGCTTGTTCCTTCTCCCCTCTGATAGATCTTTGCCGCTCCTTCCTTGATTACCCCACTTCAAAGAGTACTTGTAAAGTCAAAGTAGCATAATACCTTCAAAGTATAGAGATCTACAATCATAAACAATATAGGACCAAATATATATTGACCACACAAATGCATATATCATCAAACATACAAGAATGTGGAGGAAAACTTGAATATATTTATTGATATAAAGATTAGAAGAGAGGATTACAACCCATTGATCTGAACCAACGTCATCCTCCTAGCATGAAAGCCCTTCTACACCTCATGAAAAGCTTAGATCACCCAACATTATCATGTTCCACCAAGAAACCAACAGTATTTCCTGACAAAATACAAGATTCCAGCCTCTGGATCACTGGGATGAGGGATCCATATATAGATATTTGCAGGGGGTGAGTCAGCTTCTGGGATTTTGATTATAGTCCTCTCTCTGATAGTTCTTTGTTCCACTTGGAGATTCATGATCTCTTACTCATCCCTCGGTGAATTCAGAGAGGCAAGTGTCACAGGAGAAGTTTCTGGAAGATTCCATGATCATCCACCTTGCAAACTTTCTCTGCAATTTGTTTACTCTCACCCATTGCACCCTACAAAGGGGCTTTTCAGTATGCATCGCACTCTTTGCATGTGGCAGGTGAGATGCATCACACCCTTTGCACTAAGCAGTTTTTATGGTCTAGTCTTGACGAGCTCTTAGCAGTTTTCCATGGAGAACTTCTGGGAGATGATGTTGTTGGATACCTATACCAATAGGTTTCATATTTCATGATTGGCAAATTCAAGTGCCAAATATGCTCTACTTTGCTGCTACAAAAGTTCCATATTTGCAAAGAAAGACAAGGTGTGTACATGCCTTCATGCCCATTAAAGTTTTGATGGATGACCCAATAGTCTAATCTAGATCATGCCATGTTTTCAATTTATGTTGTAGAATAGAGAAAGAGATCTGTCCAAACTGTTTAATCCTGGCAGATCAGTAGTTAGGCAGAGAAACTAAGGTTCCCAACTGCTTAATCTGGGGCCTTGGAATAAATAAGGGTAGTGCTAGATAGGAAATGAAAGCAAAAAGCCAATGGAAAAGAAAAGGCACACAAGGTTATGCAAGGGTCCAAGTGCACCCTCCAGAAGAAATAAAAAATGCTAGGCACAATAGTTGGGTAGGTAGATGGGGTTGCAGAAGTGGTGTTCCTTCCAAGATCAGCTTTGCTAACCAAGTACAGGCAAAACAACACAGTGGAGCATGTCTAACTTCCCTTTTTCCCTTTGTTTACCACTCATTACTAACATCCCTTCACAAGTTGTGTACACAAGAGAAACTCAAAGCTTTATGTTGGTTCTTATGGCCTTTAGAAGCCACATTTCTTGTGCAAAGTTCTTTTCATTTTGATCTACTCTTTACACTAAGTTCTTGTCAAGAAAACTTAGTAGTACTGGTTCTCATTCACATTTTTCCCCCGTATTAACCTCTAACTCTATTATCTAGCTCCCTATGCTTCACTTCCCCTACTATTATAACACCATGGTGTATAATCCCTAAACAATGTATAAATATCCCCTCCTTGGCATTATAACCATAAGTTTCACTACTAGGGCATTGGATTAACATCTGGTTAAGCTCAAGAACCCAAGTCTAACCCCTTTTCTCTATCAGAACCTATCTACCTAGCCAACTCTCCATTTTTGCCTAAAAAACCCTTGAAAAAACCCTTTGTGCACCCTTATACCACTAAAAGGCAAAAAATTTGATGAAATCCACCTTCCCCGCCTTATCCTAAGGTCGGGAGCCAGTATGCACCTTTTTCATAAAAAATCATTAAACCCGCCTATCCTAAGTTTTGCCCTTCATATGCCTTATGTGAAAAATTTCACGAAAAACCTTTGTTTTTTGCCTTTTCCTAATGTCGTCGGGTATATTTAATTTTTGCAAAAGAAACATTGAAAAAAACCATTGAAAATCGTTGATAACCCAAAGGGTCCCGCCAGGCGCAGTTGCCGATACATATTATTATTTTAAGCCGCCTGTTGACGTTATCCGCCGTGCAGCGTGCTGGCCCGATATCCGTCCGATCAAGCCTTTCCTGATCGACGGTCGTCGTGGGTTTCGGAGGGGCCCGACGTCCGACAGATAACCACCATTGACTTTATCCTCCGTGCATATTCCCTTCCCGATAGCCATCAGATCGTGCGCCTTAAATCCAACGGTTGTCGTGGATTTCGGAGGGGCCCCGATGTCCGACAGATATCGTCCGATATCTATCAGACGATGATGTCACGCGGATCCATGCGTCGCTCCCAAACTCCGTCGAAGCCCCCTCTGACAGATTCCTTGCCGTATAGGAGGGGGCCCGATATGAAGACACTTGTCTGCCTGTGTCACCATCCTGTTGTCGCCTATGTCAGCGCCACGACCGCGCACCCTGTCCTCCATTTGTCCACCTGGCCGCCACCTCACCGCCCCCGTGGACCGGTCTTAGGCCGCCACGTCACCTGATGACGTCCTGCTGACGTCATCCGACCCGGACCCACTTGATAACGTCATTTAAAAAGCGCGCCAATAAGCCAAAAAAGCCATATTTTGACGATTTTACGTGTTTTTTTAGCACTTTTTACAGAAATACCTGAGCTCTCTCTGCATGCGTGTTACGACGAACAATTCGCCAACCAAGTCCAGACCAACCATAGACCGTCAAGGCGTGCGCCCAACTGCTGTTCAGACCCAAGGAAACCATTAAACAGGTATTTGTCCGTGAACCTCCCTGCAACTTGGTTTATTCTCTGTAAATTCTAAAAAACACCTAAACACGGCGGAAGCTTAAGAAATTACCATAAAACCAAGCATACCCAGCTCCCCCTTGAAGAATTAACGGTCAAATTTCACTGGAAGAGCCATTTCAGACTAAATTATTAGTAAAAACCCTCTTTACGTTCACGCAGTCGTGAACCAGAGTCCATAAACTGTTTCCAATTATCAAAGAGAGGTTTGCTAAACACTGAAAAAAGCTTTCTCAGAGAGCCGAGCAGTATTCTATTTGCTATAAATCTACCCTGCTACCCTGCATTCCTCTAAATCTTCCTTTCTTAGATAGCACCTTCATCATTTGTCAAATAGCATTCAAGCAAACATGGACACTCCCATGGCATCAGTAGCCCTCAATGTTACTCCCCTGAATGCCCCCCAGAGAGCGCTGGAGTGGTAGGATTTGGCAGACCTAGATTACCAAATCTCAGAGGACAGCCCATCTAAGTGCAAGTTCCACATTCATCTGTTAAATGAGCTCAGAGCCAAACATAAGGATGGAACAGATATTCTAGGCATTTGGGAGTCCTCCCTCCCAATCTTCAAGCTACCTCAGGTCAACCAGTTCCCTGACCTGATTCACTTATGTGATGTTTGCTATGACCCCATGCAGAGGGTTGTGCTTGACCCTAAAGTTGCAGTAGTGTTTTACATAACCCCGAAGGCCATCAGGGAAATGCTCCAGTTCAAAACCCAGAAGAAGTTGGTTCCCTTGTCCCTGCTGGACCTGATTAACCAAGGAGCCAAGATATTAACAGAAGCACAGATCCTAAAGCTGAATCAGCTATTCATCACAAACTCTGACACAGTGCTGCACCCTCCCATTTTTGATGGCTACCTAAATCAACTGGGTCTAGACCTCGCATACATGATTAGCTCAGTTTTGGGGTACAAATCACTGGAGTTTATTGAGGAAACTGTATTAGTGATGATGACAATGTTTTCCCCCGGCAAGACCCCTATTTGTTATGATTATGCTACATACATCTCAGACAAGATACATGAGCAATTTTTAAACTTGTCCAGAGAGAAGGTGTTCAGATACACCTCATACATTTATCATCTCATTCTGTACTACCAACATGAGAAGTTCTCCTTTGAGATCAAGAGAACTGATGCAGCAGGCAACCCAAGGTCAATAGTGTACTGGACCTCAGTCTTCCACATCCTCACATACTCTCCATACACATACTCTGAGTTCATAGACCTGTTCATCCATCCAGCTATGTCCCTCTTTTTAACCTCACCCCCTCCAAGACTGTCTGATGAGATGCAGAGGATTCTGCAGCTATCCAATGCATACAACATAGGGGATTGGTACTTTTACCAACACTTCACTGTGATCAGAATATATGGGTGTGAGTTGCACCCATACAATTGCGAGGTATGTGCCTATGAGACTGTTTGCCTTAGAACATTTCAGGCAATTTGGCAATGCCGATATGGTGCACTTTGCAGGAAGGGGCAAGAAGGCACAACTTAAAGTAAGAAACCAACTTGGCCACTTTGTCCTAAACAAAAGAGAAGGATGGAAAGATGCGGATAGGATGTTAAAAGGCCTTGGCCTAAAACAAAGCTTCCTTTGGAAGCCCTATGACCCTAACAAC
>APFE030059146.1:8093-58227 GCA_000404065.3 Pinus taeda
ATTGTGGCAAAGGTTGGACAAGCTGCACCCAATTGTTTTATTACAAAAATGAAGTAGTAGTGGCATTTGAATTTGCACACTTTCCTTGGTCTATTTTTGCTTGGGGTTCATTTCTTTCATTTCTTTTTGACCACTTTATTTTTCTTACCCTTTGATTTTTCTTTTAGGGTATACCCTCTTTACATTTTTTAACTTTTTTGATTTTTTGGTTTTTTCAAGAATATGGAACACCTTTGCTCAAGAAAGAAGGTTTGAACATATTCCATAGTTCGATCAAGACAATCATAAAAGATGAAACCTATTGGTATAGGAGGCTAACACGTCTGAAACCATATCTCAATATACTTCTAATATCCTTGGTCGTTTTGCTAATCTGGATCATTCTCCATATCTTCTTCTATCATGACCTTCACATCTTCCTCTTTTTACTGATTTTTCTCTTGAATACAGGGAGGATTTGACGATAACCATGACAGAGCTTTCTCGATCTCTGTTTCTAATGTATTCTCTTCATCAAGTGCAGCCCATGGTTCTTTGATCTCCTCTGTTGAATCTTCTTTCGCTAGATGTGGTCCTTCAATGCTGTCAATATAATCTCTTTCTTGCAATACTCTTCCTGAGCTATGGTGAATATCATTGAGCTCAAAAGGAGTTGTTTGGAAATGTTGTGCCTCGGCATTGTAATTGGGTTGAGCTACTCCAATGTGTGGGTTTGGAAATGGTGGTACATGTAATTTAGTGGAGGTGTATATTTGAGATGGATGTGGATGGGGTTGTGGTTGGGCAGGTGGTTTCCCACTATATACTTGCTGAGCCTGCCTATTATTTGGATTCGAGTTTGGTTGAGCAGGCATTAAGGGCTGCCTTGGTGGAGTAGGAGGCGATGGTTGCAGTTGTGCAGGTGGTGGAGGAAAAGGAGTGGGAGGAGTGTTGTACTGGAGCCTCCACCCCTGATGAGGTGCATTCCACTGAGGCTGTGGCTGAGCGTAGGGGTGAAATGGATGAGCAACTAGTTGGGCATAATATGGAGATGTGAAGGACAAAGCAGGAGGTGTGGACTAGGAAGGATGAGCAAGGGGACCCCAAGAAGGCATGGAAGTGGCTTGATAGGGGTCGTAATAGGTCTGGGATATCCCTTGCATTCCCTGCTGGTAAGATATGGGTCCATGTGGCCTCCTTTGGTTCATATAATAGAGTGATGCAGTGGTTTTTTTGGCCCTCTGATATGTAGCTTTAATTTCGGGCAAGGAGGGGCACTGATTCGTAGGATGGTATCTTTCACAGACAAAACACACTTCTATGGAATGCAATGGACATTTGTTCCTGGGATTCTTTCTAGTGCACCTAGGAAAAAATATGGCCAAAGCCCTCTCGGCTTCCTCTTGCTTCCTTTGGATCTGCAAAGTACCCAGTTGCATGGCAAGAAACTACTGCACCTCGCTCTTGAAATCTTCCATCTGATTTGCAAATTCATTTTTGGATAAGGTACTGCTCCCGACATTTCTGTTTTCAGCCATTTTCTCCAGAGGAATGTTTTCTTCTTCTTCTCCCCTAGAGGTTCTTCAAATATGTCTTGTTGTCCACCTAAGGGTTCTTCTTAATCATAGCCATCGAAGAAGAGAGAAGGTTGGCTGTGTGAAGCAGTGGGGGTGTTGTGCAAACATGTTTTTGACTTATCTCTACTCCTACAAGGCATGAAATGAAATATTTTTCATTGATATTTTGTTTCTTTCTGCTTGTACCTGCAAAACTGAAATAGATTGAACTGCAACTAACTAAAATCTATCTTGCTGAAATGAAAATGCAAAATTGAAATGAAAGTAGGAAATGACTAATCTATGTTGCTGAAATAAAATTGTAGAAATGAAATGCTAAGCTACACTTGCAAAATGGAAATTGTAGAATTGAAATGCTAATCTATGCTTGCAGAATTGAAATTGCAGCATTGAAATGCTAATCTACGCTTGCAGAATTGAAATTGTGAAATTGAATGCTAATCTACACTTGCGGAATTGAAATTGTGGAACTCAAATGCTAATCTATGAAAGCGGGAAATATCTAATCTACACTTGTTGAAATGAAATGAAAGAAGGAAATGTCTAATCTACTTTTGTGGAAATGAAATTGTAGAATGGAAATGAAACAACTACTCTTCTCTTGCTGAAATAAACTACTTAGCATAAGGTTGTAGTAGAAAATAGAAGAAAAGAAAAAAACACCAATACTCTGACGCTTCCCTCGCAATGGCACCAAAAAGATGGTGGACCCCAATATTGCAGTAATGGTGTTGCAACTCCTAGGACTCCCTTCTTTACTTTTATCAACCCGGTTGTTCGTAACAAACTTGGAAGCGATGGTGCTATATGCACCAGTACTAGCTTTTGTTGCGGCTGTCACTTGACTAGCTGACACAAGTCTGCTAGGAGCTTAATCCAACTTCTATGAGCTCTTAGAAGAAGCTTTCAACTATGATGGATAAAGGCTAACTCAAAAGAGGCTAGTCTACTTGTAGAAAGAAGCTGAAAGCTGAAAAGAAATGCAAACCCTAGTTTTCTCGACTAGTCCTACTGGTGCAAGAAAAGAGATGAAAGCAGTGGAACTGGATGTTGTTGACTCTTGGAAAAGTAAAATGCATGTGAGTAACCTACTTCTGAAGAGCAATATAGAAAAAAACATCTTTTTGCATTTTTGAGTAATTTTGCAGAATTATTATGCATGTGCTTTAACTATTTTTTATTGTGCAGAGGTTGATTGGCGAAAGGAAATGGAGTGGGCACTTGCAGGAGGTTGGGAAAGTGAGAAGAGAGCCTAAAGGTTCCCTAACACACTTCTAGAGAGTTTCATAGTGATTAGATCTCGAAAAACGGCTCACGTGATCTTCTACAGGAAGTCTGCAAATGTTCTACAGGATGTTCCGAAAGAGGATTTTAGAGGGTTGATGGTGGAAAAATGGTGGAAAAGTGGAAATGTAGGTTGGATGAGGATGTTAAGGAGTTTAGGACCTAGTGAATGAGGCTAAGGAGTGATTAAGGTGATTGGATTTGTTCGAGGATGGAGGGAGCAATGATGCACAAGAATGTAGAAATTAGGGAAAAGTGAGAAAATGTGGCAAATGAAGGGAAAGAATCTGAGATTAGGGGTTGGAGCAGGTTGTGTGATGGAGTAAGGATAGGCAGAGAGGTATTACAGATTCTCTGCACACTATTTCTCAAAACTGATCGAAGAAAGACTAGAAAACCAGAGATCTAGCTATTTTGACTTACTTTGACCTAAAAACTAGAAACATGATGAACAAAAGTTTATTGGTAGAAAATCATGCAAGATAACTATGGAAACTAAGCAAGAACAGTTTCTAAACATACAAGTACAATTGGTATCAACTTTCCTAACTAAAAATCTAACACTAGTAATTGCATGGAAAGGCAAAAACAATGTTTTTATGGCAGCAAGTATGCCTTAGTCTCAGCTCATGGTCCCAAGGAGGGAGAGATGAGATCAAGGATTTCTTGGTCGCCTTTTTCAGATCTTTTCCTTTACCAAACTGTTAAATCAACCTGAAGCATGAAAATCTACTCTAACCATAAAAAACAACCTAAGTAACAAAACAATATTTTAACCTAAATAACAGAAATTATTCTTTGAATGCAACAAAGACACATAAAAGTGAATAAAGGAGGTACTGGCACTTGGGTTGGGCCCAACCCCAAGAGCTACAACCTCCTAAGAAAGATTAGAGCTGGTGCAAAGCTGGATTCATCTTTATTGATCAAAAACTAATAGTTACATTCCAAAAACTGTGTACAAGAAAAAGCTCGAAAATGTGTTGATACAGAGCTGCACTAAAGTGCGAAATAGACTAAAAAAAATGACTAACCTACTAACTAAAATATAACTACAATCTGATTAAAATCTGACTAAAAACTGACTAACTCAACTGAGGCCCTAAGCCTTCTTATTTATACAAATTGAGGACCCCAATAGTCCTCCTAAACATTAGGAACTCGACTGCCAAAACTTGCAGTTAACAGCAGTCCTATTTGACTTACTTGGCTACCCCTTGTGCTCCGAGTTTTTGATGGATAATTTGAGGTAAGGGATCATAAATGAAGGGGACACCTTCCTACAAATCCTCTCCCTTGTTCTTCCATGAATTTGGTTGCCAGGTGCTCATTAAACCTTTGATTTTGTCTCAAAATTGACCAAGAATCTACATAAAGCACACATTAGAATTTTTGGCATAATGACTAGCCCAATTCACTCTATTAACATAAATATAATCGAAATCATGCAATAAACTAATGTGAATGGTGGATTAAGTCAAATTAGGAGGCTGAATGAGCCCATATAATTACCCATTTCTGGGGCTCATCAAACTGTACGCACTGCATGTTAAGTACCTTCACGAAGATTGTGATACACTCTACTATGTTTATTAAAATACTTAAGTACATCTGCGGGGGCTCAAATATAGGGTTGTTCTCTAATGTGTGTAAGTATATAAATAGATGATTAACAGTCGACAAAGACTGATCATGGACCTTCACAAGGGTCTGAAGGCCATTTGGTAGAGTTGCAATACTGAGCCCTAAGGGCTTATAGATCTATGAGAAGGCAGATCTAGAGCACTAGAAGACATCACACTTGTCTTTGGATGTAGAAACACAGTTCTTGCTTCCCCACATACTGCATTGGGTGAGACTAGAGCCTGCGCTACACAAGTTGTTGCTGAAAGGGCCAGTAGTGTAGGGATTTGTTGGTTGGCTTAATTAACTCAAAAACTTAGGTTAGGACCCCCTAAGACAACAAATGGTTCCATTGTTGGGACCGAGATCTACTTGAAGGAGATGTGTGATGTCGCATCACTGGAATCTGACCAAGAAGGAAATTGAAAGGTGGCTTCACAGAAAGATTCACGAATTCATGGCGCAAGAAAAAAAGATTATGCACCTATCAAAGGAGCAGTGGTTGGATAGCTATTTGTATACAGAGATACACGAAATTTTCTTCTACACCTTCCTGATCGAATTATATGAGTGATTAGCTATGTTGGCAGATGAACAAGGGAGGTGGAAGCTTGATAGTCCAATAGTGTGGACTCCGAAGTTAGTGCGATGATTAGAAGCCTCTGAAGACAAGATTGTGTGCACTATTGATCACTAGCTCAATCGAATTATCGGAGGATTTTTTATAGAATTCACAGTTGATACCTTAGTGGGCTACAACGAAGCAAAGTGACAATTATTCAAGGGACCACAAGGTAAGTATCTGGGATTTCTGAATACCTACATTAAAATGTCATGTGAAAAATGGGTTATTCCATTGCCTTGATGTTCGGAGCAACATGAAGTGGGAAACTCTTCAGAGATCGAGAGAAATCATGTCCTAAATATAGCCCATTAATTGGACCGGCTTCGAGCGACGGTGAGGGAGCAGTACAGGCCTCACCGTGAAGCATTGTTTAGCTGATAAGATAGGGTTTTCCACTTACACATCATCCATCCACTCCACCTCCACTGGATACACCTTTTCTCGCCCTTCCACCACCAACACTATCATTCAACATGTTGAACACAATGAAGTTGTCAATTTTCAAGGGTATAGGGAGTGAAGATACATATTAGTTTTTGTTTGTTGCAAATGTTGTGTGGAAAATGCGACAAATTACTGATGACAATATAAAGAAGGCACAATTGCTTACCTCTCTATAGGACATGCACTGATGTGGTATATTAAGTACTGTTCTAACCATCCTGTGGAAACACTATTAGAGACTAAGGCTGCTCTAAACAAAGAGTTTAGTAAGCCTAAGTCTGACTCATAGTTAGTAGTTGGATTTAAGGAGATCACGATGAGGGTTTATGAGACACCCTGGGAATTATATAAAAGGCTGAAATGTGTGATTCCATAAGCTAATATGCATGTCACTAATGGTCGGCACCATGAGTGGTTTATAGCTTCGCTTCTGTCCCACCTAAGGATTTCTCTGTCACAGCAGAAGATAGGAACTCAGGCAGAAGCCCTGGGAATCGTGATGAGGTCGGATGTGACACCTATGTAGGATGAAATCTTTGGGGTACAACAA
Organism: Pinus taeda; assembly: GCA_000404065.3. Lineage (NCBI taxonomy): Eukaryota > Viridiplantae > Streptophyta > Pinopsida > Pinales > Pinaceae > Pinus > Pinus taeda. The sequence continues at coordinate 14,176 of APFE030059146.1, forward strand.
ATCCATTATTAGTTACAAAGCATATGCTTAGAATTGTAGAGCTTGAAAAAAGATAAGGAGGCTAAACCAAAGGTGCGCACAGAAGTTTGGTGTTTGAAATGTAAGACCCAAGGGCATGATAAAGACCAGTGTCCTATATTTGGGAACTATATCATAGGAGGGGGACCAATTCCCTTGAGACCAAAAGCTCTAGTAGGACCAAGCATGGGGGCTGCGCTATGGTGTGTTATTTTTCAGGTGGCTGGGAAACATGCAATGGGTAATCTTCATTTGCTTCAAAAGTTTGTTCTGACACCACAATAGTTGTTCTGCGACTTCTGCAAATCGGTGGGCCATGATGAGCATCATTGTCGCAGCTACGAACTGATGATGCAAAGAACGCCTACCTACAAAATGCAAGCAGAAACTCGGCCTCCAAAGCAGGGCGCTGGAGGAGTGCGTGAAGGATATCAGGGATGAGGACGAGGCCAAGGTCAGGTTATTTTTTACAGTTGCGGAACACCCGACCACTACGCGTGGGAGTTTCAGAATCAGACATGCCTAGCATCTGAATACTGTAGCCAGTTTGATCACACTATAGAAAAATGCTTAGTGTTGATAGCTAAGATGTAGGAGAAGAAGGATCAGCCTTAGCAACCTAAGAAGAACTTAGAAATGATGAGAGATGAGCCCCGCGGAGAGGATCAGAATATGAATATAGTGTTGAGCATCGAAATAACGACTAGCGATGATAAGGGAAAACAACCTGAAGAAGATGGATGGGTCTGAAAGGCCCCTGAAAAAGAAGTTGGTTTTGCTTTAGTGCGAGCTAAGGAAAATTTTATGGAAGCCAAGAAAAGGCTCATTGAGGCCTCCACCTCATGAAGCCAGAACAAAGTACTAGAAACCATCGCGCCTACAGAGGTTGATCCCTTTATGCTTACCATGTTCTTGGAGACCTGCATGAAATTGTTGCACGATACAAAAGCTGTGAAAGGCCTGTAGGAGTTAATAAACAAATGTGTTGGTAAAGAAAATTCCCATGATGAACACAGTGTAGTTAGAAAATTTGGCAAACATAAGTCAAGAACAAGGCAGGAGATGAGGCTCACTACGTAGATAGGAGAATATGAGATGGTCCAAGTGATTCTAGATGTTGGGTTTGACGCGAACATTTTTCCTAAAGGGACATGGGAGAAAATGGGGAGACTTGCACTACAATGGTCTTTGATCCATCTTAGAGTGGAAAACTAGCAGAAGATCATCCCTATGGGATGATTACATGGAGTAACAGTGGATATAGAAGGTGTGAGCACATTAGCTGATTTTGAAGTAATAGAGATCATTGATGACAGTAATCCATACCCTGACCTCCTCGGAATTGACTAGGACATTGACATGAATGGTGTCATCAACTTGAAGAGGAGGACAATGCCATTTAAAAATAAGCCACCTTGAGTTATAGCACCGTTGGACCCTAAAAAAGGGGAGCGCTACACTGAATGGTCTACGATTATGAAGAAAGTGAGCATGACTTAGATCAAATCTACAAAATAACAATGTGAGATCAAGAATATATCAATCCAACAACAGATGGACGGATTTCATGGGATCAGGAGAGTTCGTGCACAACTGATTAAGATGAAGAATTGGAGCATGCAAAATTAGTTGCATGAAGTATCTACACTACGCTACGACATAATGACTAAATCGTTACACTGCATTTCATCGGAGGTAAGGAATTTACCTAATTATTATGATTTAACTAACATGAATAAATTTTTGGATGCATTTGAGTGTGAAGTCCCTTAGCATCACTGCTTCCAAGCATTCGATTTGGCACTGCACAATATGCCCGCACGATGGTGGGGTATGCGCAAGAATAACTTTGATGGATGGCGAGACTATAGAAGAATGATGAGGTTGTGGTTTGGTCGACCTAACCTTTGATTGACTGAGAAATATGATGGGAGGGATGATCCACACAATGACCCAACGAGGTGGACTAAAGCTTTTGGTACAAAACTACAGTCGGAGTGGGGACACTTATTTTTTCATACTTTAGACACAATCCCCATGAACTGGTATTTGCAGACAGAGCTTGGCCATGGCACTATGGAATGGGATATATTGAGGGGAGAATTATTAATGAGCTTCACTTTTGAAGATGGGTTCGAGAGAATTGATGAAGATCTGCAGGAGGTTAAGGAAGTCATCTTCAGAATACTGCAAGAACCTCTGGAATGGGTCCAACCAGATTGGAGCACCCAGCTGTTCCATGTGATGGAATGTTATAATGTGACTGCTGAGGAGGATAATGAAGATCCAACAAATATTAATATTGTAGAGGTCAAAGGGAATTTTGAAGTCTAGGGCCCACAAGTAGACAACCCAGATATCAGCTCACCATTGAAAACCAAGCAAGTGAACATTGGGATTGAAGCAAAATAAAAGTTTACAAAGTTTTGGGATTATTGGGATGACACTACTGTGGATAAGGTTGTTGAGTTACTCCGTGAATATCAGGATCTATTCCCTAATAAGTTTTCAGAATTGAAGGGCATAGTAGGGGACTTGGCTGTTATGAAAATCACTCTAAAGCTGGATGCAAATCCTGTTAAGCAAAGGTCATATCACTTGAATCCTAGGTACAAGGAAAAGGTTCACTTGGAGTTGGATAAGATGCTAGAAGCGGGCATCATAGAACCAGTGGAAGACTCTGATTCGGTGAGCCTGATGGTGGTTCAGGAAAAGAAGCAAAAGGGCGAGATAAGGATTTGCATAGATTTGAGGAAGCTCAATGATTCCTGTGTCCATGATCCATTTTAGACACTGCTTACTAATGAGGTATTAGACAATGTTGGAGGGCAGGAGGCCAACTCATTCTCTGATGGATTTTCGGGGTACCATCAGATTAAGATCATGCCTGAGGATCGGAGAAAAACGACCTTCATGATGGAGTGGGCTTGTTTTCAATACATTGTGATGTTGTTTGGACTCAAGAATGAGCCTGCAGTATTTTCTCACGTAGTCATCGAAACGTTCAAGGCATTTATTCATAAGTTCTTGGAGGTGTACTTTCATGACTTGATGGTGTTCAGACTAGTAAAGTGCCATGTTGCAAGTCTCCACTTGATGTTGGATATGTGTCGTAGATACCAAATTGTGTTGAACTTGAAAAAGTGCGTATTATGTGTTACTTTTTAGAGCCTTGCTGGGTCACGTTGTGTGCAAACACGGATTGATGGTGGACCCTGCCAAGATTGTGGTGATAATGAATCTGGAGGCCAAGAAGAATGTAAAGCAATTGTGCACGACATTGGGAAATGCAAGATATTATAGAAAAATAATCAAAGAATACGCTCAGATTACCATGCCTATGGAGAAATTATTGAAGAAGGATGCAACATTCCCGTGGGATGAAGAATTTCAGCGTAGCTTAGATATTTTGAAGGAAGCTATGGTCACTATGTCAATCTTGGTCTTCCTCGATTGGAAGAAGGAATTTCATGTACATGTTGATTCCTCTTGCATTGCATTGGGTGCAATATTAACACGGACTAGTGAAGGAGAGATGGACTAGCCTATAGCCTTTGCGAGTAGGAAATTATCGAAGGTTGAGAAGAACTACTTAACAACAGAGCATGAAGGATTGGCCATGTTGTACATACTGCATAAGTTCAGACACTATTTTTTGGGAGAGCACTTCAAGATGTACACAGATCATTTTTCCATGAAACACCTAGTCAATAAGCCTTTGTTGGGGGGGAAGATTTGCCGATGGTTACTGTTATTCTAGGAGTATGAATTTGAGGTCATTGTGAAGCCAGGGAGGTTGAATGTAGGACTTGACCACCTGTCGTAGATTGAAATAGGAAAGGAACCTACTAATTTGGAGGAAGGGTTACTAGATGCACATCTCTTCCTGGTGCACGTAGTGGATAACCATTTTTCCGATATCATCCATTTTTTTACTACATGGATGGAACCAGAAGGGTATACAAGTCAGAAAAAGGAGTTAGCAGTGTGCACGACAGACTTTTCAATGGTTGTAGGGCATTTGTATAAGATGGGTGCAAATGAGATATTGTGATGATATGTGCCAAATTTGGAGAGGAACAACATTCTCTTTGAAGCTCATGGAGGGGCTGCAGGAGGACATTATGTAGGAAAGGAGACTACGCAGAATATTTTGTGTGCTAGTCTATGGTGGCCAATGCTGCATAAGGATTCTAAAGCGTATTGTAAGGCATGAGATGCGTGTCAAAGAATGGGTAGACCATCGCGAAGGGATGAATTACCATTATAGTCTCAAGTATCATTGCAACCATTTGAAAAATGGGTGACTGATTTTGTTGGGCCAATTCAACCCCCAAGAAAGAAGACAAGATCATGCTACATCATAACTGTGACAGAGTATCTAACCAGATGGGTAGAGGCACAGTCAGTTAAGGAATGTGTAAGGGCTACAACAGTGAGGTTTTTGATTGAATATGTCTTAACTAGGTTTGGATGCCCGAAAGTATTGATGAACGATAGATGTACACACTTTTTGAATGAGACAATCAGTGTGCTAATGGAAGAATTCCAAGTTTATCATTAGAAGAGTACACTATATCACCCACAGGTGAATGGAACTGTTAAGGCATTCAACAAGATTTTGGAGAATGTGCTGATTAAGATCTGCAACGTGCAGTGGAATGACTAGGATGTGTGCGTACATATAGTACTATGGGTGTATAGGACTACTTGCAAGAAGCTGACAAGACAAACACCGTTCAGATTGGTCTATGGTGTACAAGTTGTGATGCCAATGGAGCATATTGTGCCTAGTCTGCACACAACAACTCTCACAGGTATGGTGGATCGCAAAGCCCTAGAGGAACAACTCGTGCAGCTGATGGAGTTTGAAGAAGACCGATTCTTAGCTGGATTCCATCAACAAGTACAGAAGGAACATGAAAAAGCATGGCACAATCGACACATCAAAATTCATACATTCAAAGTAAACGATCTGGTATAGTTATAATAGTAAGTTCACAATTTTTTGGGTAAATTTCAAATGCATTGGCTGGGGCCATATATTATCAAATAAATTACAGATGGAGGTGTAGTTCAGCTCGTGAAGTTGAATGGAGAATATTTTCTGGAAGATTGAATGAGAGTTGATTGAAGTTGTATATAAGGGATCCTGCGTAATGACTATATGGGGGCAGGATAGTATTAGTGCTCCTGGCAGTTGCAAAGGAGCACGCGACTATAAACTACACTACCAGGATCAGAGGACTATGTATTAGGCGGGATGTGCGGAAGATGGTGAAGTAGCAATATATGAAGCTATGCTATGGAGGGAGGTACCATGCCGCACAACATAAAAATGATCATTGGAGTCACTGATCATGATTTGACAGCCAGAAAAATGGTTAAGAGGAATGAGCGGGCGACATGTAAGGCCAAAATATTTGAAGATTTGTCACCAAAACAACATTAATGGTTGAAATTTAGGGGTAACGGTCAGATTTGAATTCAAAAACCCATATAAATTACATGTGTCGGTCGAACAGAGAACACTTTGCACCCTTAGAGTTTTTGTTTAGTTGTGTTGTCTATTGCTTATGAACCACTCGTACTGGGAGGATTTAGTGGCGAGCCCTACATTTGCTAAGTTTTCTGAGTAGATATTTGAATTCAAGATTTTTGTGATCAATATCATAATGTATAAAGATTTTTTTCGGAAGAAGTCACATTGAAGATTTGGGTCGACGCATTTCAAACCAGAAAGTGTGGTTCATATTGAGGACATGATGAAGAAATAGATCAGGAAGAGGGGAATCATAAATTCATCATTGAAATATCCTAGGAACAAGCCCTGTAGAGACTATGAGTACTAGTGGATATGTCACTTCTAAAGGAGTTGCTCTAGAGGTAGTGAGTATGTAAGCTCCAATTCTTGTGCCTATGGTGCCAAGGTTGCCTAGGCTGAAGCCTACCCCTTCTAGAGAAACATAGAAACCAAAGAAAGATAAACAAAAGAAGACTTTTCCATTGTGTGAGTCACTCAGGAAGCACTCTACAACACAAAAACAAAAGAAATACAAGCAGCCCGAGAAGGTCGTTGATTTGGAGGTGGAGAAAGGACAAGGTAGATAGGACATAGATGGTGAGGGAATGGAGCCCATCACAAAGCTGCCTAACTATATCCGTCTGCACAAGGGGAAGGTGAAGGTCACCAAGGACCCACACTCAGACAAATTCTCTATTTCTATGCCCCTGCTACCTGTGTAAGTCCCCTTTGAAGGTCTGCGGCTTACACGGATCCCACTGCTGAAGATGGAAGATTGGGACCTCATAAATCATTCTAGGTTCCCTCACTTAACAATAGCTAACAATATGAAACACATCTACTACGCAAACTTGGGTGTCACTGTGTTAGAGACAGTGGAATGGATTCACGGTGTGGAGAATTCAAGATTTTTGAACCTATGATGGGTGACCCATTATCACCGTACCCTTATCAACACAACCTATGTGCACCATCTACTCACTCTGGTGTGTAATGGGTGCTTATGGCTAGGAGGGCCTATACCCATTACTGACATGCTCATCCACAGGATCATGTACTTGCCATACAAGGGATTGAATCCAGCCAAGGTGTTTGGCAAAAGATAAGAGAAAAGGATTTGGCAAAAATGACGAAGAAGGAATTTGACCTGATGAAAAAGGCATGAGCATATCAATTACCTTCATAAATAACCCCACAGTGAAAATTGCCACACAGAACCTAGCAGGGAAGGTAATGAGGAAGTGTCATGTGGACAAAGTTCCAGCGCTCGTGGGCTCCATAGTTGCACAATGCGTGAAGGGTGTCTAGTTCAACTCATCCAGGTACCTGTGACAGGAATTCCTCATGAATTTCTGCGAGGCCCATGATCAGACCAATCCATTCCATTATTCTTGGTTGTTTCTCTCCATTGTGTTGGTTGCATGGGAGTTGTCGAAGGACATCTTGTTTCCTCCATTGGAAGAGGATTAACGGAGGCTGCGCAGTTCGCCTCCCTATGGGATACAAAGGATGTTGTGTGGATCACAGAAACAAAAATATTCTGAGTTATGATGGAATCAAGCCTCTGCATGGCCATCCACCAGTGCCCAAGGTTGTCCCCAACCTTGTGCATGCAGTTGTCAACATATGCAATGTTCAATACTGATTTCCACCGCGTCTATATCAAGGCATGGAAGGATCTTGCACAAAAGTGGTCTGACTTTCCCTATTTGGTAATGGAGTCTCATGTATAGGAGCTAGTGGCACACTAGCTAGTTGAGTGGCATGATCTTTTAGATCTAGTTGTTGGGCCGAAGACAGGTGCAGATAGTTCCAATGCAAATAAAAGGAAGTAGGCTGCCAAGTAGGTTGTGTAGAACTTGGCTCTGCAGAAGAATAAAGATGTTGCAAAAAAGGCTCAGGTCGATGAGGAACACACTGCCTAGGAGAAGGCAGATTAGGAGCAGTGTGAGACCCAGAAAGGTGAGGAAAAATCAGAAGGAACAAAAAACACAGGTTTACCCCTTGGTGCTTCACAGAAAGTGATCTCAATGAGATCAGTGATAAAGTCAGGGACATCACCACAGAAGTACTGCGTCAGTTGGAACAACAGTACATACAAACATTGGGAGGAGCGAAGAAGGATCTTTGCAAGTTGCAGCTCCAAACAACCAGGCTCCAAGAAGACGTCAAAAATTTGAGTGGCATAGCAGGCAATTCGGCTCAAGGAAAAATTACAAGCGTGGAGAAAATTCCATGGCCATCGATGAATGTGTGAGTCTTCCCCCTACCTACTGGTTCAGTGCATGCTGACAGAGAGGAACAACATGCCCTTCTTGATAGAGTACCAAAGATGGGCCTGAATATTGTTGCGATGCAAGTGGTATCATTGCATGCACTATTACAGGGAGTCATGGAGGAGCTTCGTCTTCAGGAACAGTGAGCACTAAGTGTCGTCAGTGAGATCAAGGTTAATAATCAATAATTGTTCACCGAGAAGACATAGATTTTTGAAGAAAATGTGGTGCACCAGATGCACAGTTCACGATTGGAGTAAGCAGTCCCAGAGGCATGCAGAACTGTTCCTAAGCTTCATATTCCTGAAGATGCACAACTAGAAGCGTAGGTTAGGAAGTTAGCCACTAGAGTGCATGAAGTGAAGGCAGAAGTTAACTGAGTTCAATTTGAACTCAACATAAGAATCACCGAGCTGCAATTGAATATCCATCCATTGACTCTACTGGAGGTCCAGGAGTAGTGCGGAGCTGCAATCAAGGAAGGATTGGCTACTCTGGATGCCACAGTTGCAGATTGCACAACAATATTTGAGCAGGCCATGGAGTTGGTCACTAACCTAAAAGAGGATCCAAACATGCAGATATTGAATACTGATATTAGGGAGTTGCAGAAGTAGTATGATGAAGTTAGGGAAATGGCACGCTCCATTACACCAGCGTAGCACCTAGCCAAGTTTTAGGAGGGGAAGTAGCTCCTCGCAAGTAGAAGCAACATAAAATAAGGAGGCCTTGCTTAAGGCAAGGCTAGAGTCCTGGTTGAAAGAAGCTTATCAGATCTTGACAAACATTTAGGATAAGCTGAAGGGCTTGTAGCAGATGCAGCAGGCGATGAAGTTGGTCATAGAAGGACCAGCTACAAAGAAGCTAGTGGAAGAGGTCAAGTAGGCAGCCACACAGAGCACTGTCGAAGTTGTTGTAGTGCAGGTGGAGCTAGGGGATCTTTGCAGCAAGATCATAGTGCCAACCAAGTGACTCGAGCATGAGTCATTATCTTTGTGTTGGGGCCTGTTGGGATGAGGTCCCCTGGGTCAGTTTTTGGGGTCAAAAACCCAAGTTTTGATGTAATTTTTCTAAATGACGTAAATTATCCATGATTTGTGGATGCGGGGCACATCAATGGTTAGGAGTCAAAGGGGTTTTAGCCCCTTGTTTATGTAAAAGTTGAGTCGGTTTTTATATCTACCCATGGTCCGTGGACCATGGGATTGTATGTAAAAATCTATAAGTAGGTGTGTCTTAGAGAGTCTAAGGTTGAGATAAGGAAGTAATGAGTCAATATAAGATAGTGTAGATAAGTGGGTCAGATAAGAAAGAAAGGCTATATAGGTGAGTGCATAGAGGCCTAGATAGAGTTCGCAGCTGAGTGTGCAAACCCTTGTAGCTGAGTGCACAGGGTAGTTTTGAGTCTGTAAATCCTATTACTGAAGATCAATAAAGAGGATTATCGAATAGTTCTTGTGTTTATCTGTTTACTTCTGTTTATTTATGTTTTTGATATATGATGTGGATGAATAATGTATCTATGACGTATTGATCTAATGATGTGCAACTCTATTGAATAAGTCTTAATAACTGTGCGCACTACATGTTAAGTACCTTCGCAATGATTGCGATACTATGATGTTTAATTAAATACTTAAGTAGATCTACATGAGCTCAGATCTAGGGTTGTTCTCTGATGCGCATAAGTATATAAATAGATGGTTAAGGGTCCAAAAATACTAACCATGGACCTTCGCAAGGGTCTGAAGGTCGTTTAGTAGAGTTGTAGTACCGAGCCCTAGGGTCTTATAGATCTACACGAAGGTAGATCTAGAGCACTAGAAGACATCACACTCATCTTTGGATGTAGAAACTTGGTTCTTGCATCCCCCCATATTGCTTCAGGTGAGACTATAGCCTGCGCTACACAGGTTGTTGCTGAAAGGGCCAGAAGTGTAGGGATTTTTTGGTTGGTGCAATTCACTTTGAACCTGGGTCACGACCCCCTATGCCAACAAGGAGTTGGGCTTGAGATAGATGTGGAGGGAGTAAGGCTGGAGATTGGTTGAATGGGGGACTCCACGCCTATCATGGGGTTGGGGAGAATATGGATGAAATGATTGATTGGCAAGTTGGGAATGGTATTGTGGTGCATAAGATCGGGGAGAAGGTGTGGACCATGAAGGATGAGAAGGAAGACACCAAGTGGGAATGGATGCATTCTGATTAGGGTTGTAATATGAAAAGGAAACCCCTTGCATGCCCTATTGGTATGGTTGAGGTCCTTGAGGCCTACTTTAGTTGATAAAGTAGAGTTGTTTAGTCACACCTTCAGTTCCTTGATACACAAATTTCAAGCTAGGTAGAGAAGGGCACTTGTCTATGGATTGGTTTTCCTCACAGGCTGAGAAAACCTATATAATATTCAATGGACATTCATTTCTAAGGTGCTTCCTGGTGCATCTAGGGAAAAAGATAGCTAAGGCTCTTTCTGATTCCTCTTTCTTCCTCTTGATTTGCATTGTGTCCATTTGTAGAGAAATGGTATGAAACATTTCACTCTTAAATTCCTCAAACATGTTTCCAATTTCACTTTTGATGGATGTGTTCAACGAGGATGAGCTGGCCAAAGCTTGACTAGCCCTATCATTTTTTTTGTCTACGCTAGAATGATTTTGAAAATTGCCTTGATATCATCATAAGATAGTTGATAGATGTCCCCTCTAGACATCATGTTTAGGGTTTCTAGGACATCTTTCCTGATCCCTCTAAGAAGGACTAACTTGAGTGATTCAGGATTGGGGGTGCATCTAGTCCTTTTGTAGCTCAGTTAGAACCTTTCCTCATAATCTTCCAAGGATTCATCATGTCCCAAGGTTATTATCAAGATTTATATTCTTTGGTATCCTTAGACCTATAGTAGTCTGTATACTTGTCATTGAAGGATTGCTACATTTGAGCCCAGGTAGTGATGTTGTCCCTAGGATAAATATGCTTTTGGGGTTGTGAGAGTAGGGCCCTCAAACCATGATCCCATGAGGGAGATGAGGAAGAGGCCACTATCAAAAGATTTTCTGAAGTACTCTTTATCACTACTATACCACTGATCTACTTTTTCAGCTAATGGAAACAAGACTAAAGAATCATTCAAATACTTGTTAAACTAAACAAAGCATAAATAAATTCAGCATCTAACTATGATTTTAATCTAAGAATACATGAAAAAAAATAGGAACCTCTGTTGCTAGGGTTGGACCCTAACCCAAAAAATTTATCCCTCTGAGTCAACTCAGTGTTGGATCAAGGTAAACCTTCTAATTATTATCAAAATATCAAATACAACATAATGTTAACAGTCATAATGTTTTATCTCTTAATTGCCTCTTGGCTACAACAAAAAAAGTCGAATCCCAATGAGGCCCTTATAATTCTTATTTATACAAGATGAAGCTACCAAAAACTTCTTGAAATTTAGGGGGACTTGGATTCCAAACTCAAGAATGACTTGTATTCATTGTCACTGGCTTGGTTACCAATGAACTCGATTGGCTTGGTTGCTTGTAACTCTGAGATGATGAGATATGGTGGAGCAATATTCCAATGATTTGAGCATTTAAGGAGGGAGAAAAATATCCTACAATCCCTCTTGCTTGTCCAAATCATGTTCCTACACTTAAATTAGCCCAAAATTGCTCCAATTCCTGTAATTAATGCATACCATGCCACATGACATAATATCTCACCTTTACCCTTCTCACAAAGAAAAATATAATAAAATGTGTAAGTAAATGTGAGAAAAGTTGATTTTAATAAGATAGAGAGTGCCATTAAAACCCATATAGTTTACCTATTAATTAGCCTCATCAAAAACAACCTTTGATCACGTGGAAGGTTCTTGTGAATTTCGCACCCCATCGACCTGAAACCACATACTGCCAAGCGGCCCCTATTAGGTCCCTATAATACTAGTGTATACTTATTGTTATTAGTGAAACCCCCTTATTTCAACTTCCTTTCCTCCCCAAAGAAATTTCAAGAAAAGTTCTTGAAAATTATAAGTTATCGTACCCAAAGATTTTATATAGAAGCATCCAGAACTTCTTAAGTGTTGAGGACAACACTTTTTGAAGGAGAGGGGAATGTTAGGTCCCTATACTACTAGTGTAGCACCTTATTGTTATTAGTGTATCCCCCTTATTGTATTGTTGTGCCCATGTAGTTCCAATATTGTTATTATTGTGCCCCATAAAAGCCCACTATTGTTATTTTTGTGTCCTTACAATATTATTTTTATGTCAGCTCTAATTATATTGTGACCCCTTAGAGTCCTATATATAGAAAGGAGGTCTTCTCATTTGTATCGTCCAAGAATTGTTCATTTGTGTAATGTAAAGGAGGTTTCCCCCTCGAAGAGGCTAAATTTGAAGTCATTGGTCTATCTTTTCTTCTATTTTGTGACGTGGTTGCATAACATTTGGAATCAGAGCTAGCATAACAATAATATTGTAAGGACACAACAATAACAATAGTGGGATTTTATGGGGCACAATAATAACAATATGGGAACTACATGGGAACAAGAATAAAATGAGGGGGTTGCACTAATAACAATAAGGGGCTACGCTAGTAGTATAGGGACCTAACAACCCCACCGAAATCCACTTGTGGCTTTAGAAATAATAGAAAGGTTTCATAAGGAATAGAGTATTGAGCAGTCGAAATGTAAGTGAAGGATGTACCGTGACCATGGTGGTAGGAGATTCTACTAAGGGTCATACTACTGATTGGTACAGAGACAGAGCTAAATATCCTGTTGTCTGAGGGAGACAGAATAGGGCATAGGTGTTGGCCAAAGAGGTCACAATAAAATTCGTTTTCTAAATTTTTATCAAATGTTGATAACTGCATTGTTAACATATAATGTTGTAATAAACAGGTTAATACACCCAATAGAATTTTGAGACCTGATATAGATGACAGCGAATATCGATGACAATGAGGATAGTGTTATTTTCTCATTTTTATCAACAAGCCAGTTGTCAGTGATAAATTCATTTTTAAATATTTAGAATGCTGATAGTGTTGACCACATCACCATGAGTATTTTGGGTGCATGTGTCTCTGTTAAGCTCGAAAAGGTAAAGTACGAATTTAATTATTCTTACCAATGTAATTATTGAGAATGTCATGTGATTGATTCCTCTGTATCAAACAAAATATTATCTGCGATCATGACAAAGGGTGATGTTAAGTTTTAACTTAATAACACATAATTATGTTCAACATATCTTACACCTCATATCATGTAAGCAGTTATATTGGTATATTATCCGAGTTTTCCACTTGGAAATTAAAACTATTTCCGCTACAAGGACACAACATCAAATCCCATGGATAGTGCCAACCAGAATGGGAAAGGGAGGCATGCTAGACCGAACTGAGCCTAAAGTGCTGCACCTATTAGATGTGTACCTTGATTTTCTATATTCATTCCATTAGGTAGGGTGGAGTCAGTTCTTCTATCGGTGTTCCAAGCATCATGATTTCATAGCTCAATCATTTGCAACATGGTTTGATGGTAGCCATGCAGAGTGATAGTGTAAGTATTTGCATACTTCCATCAGGGATCAAATTTTCTCTTTGCATTTTCAGTTTAGGGGTCTCATACTGAAAATTCTTACATCAATTCATTAGGTCATGTCAAATTGATCCACTGATAGTTGTCTTCTCTTCAGAAAATCTAATTTCTCACTCATAGAGTATACTTGCTGACCCTTCTTCCGGTTGTCTTCAGTTATGGTTTCATGGTCAATTTGCAATTATGCTTTCATTAGGTCATAAGGCATGTTTCATTAGGTCTTAGGGTTTCATTTCAAGGTCAAGAGCATGATAATTTCAAAGTGTAAATAAAGGGCAACAAGGGTATGAGGATGATAAATAAGTCAAGTATGATGGCTAGTAAGTCATAGCCATTATATAATTATCTTTTAAACTAATGTAATTTTCACCTCAAAAACATGTTTTTGACGTGAAAACAAAGTATTTTGAGTTAATTTGTATTTCTTATGTAATTTTAAGTCAGTTTATGTAATAAATGATCGTGGTCGCACCAATGCATCTCTCCTTGCTACAAGACAAAGAAACACTGCAAAAAATCAATTCAAGTTAAACACCATCCACCTAAAAAGAAACAAAGAAGGAAGGGCATTAAAAACAGAGATTTGAAAAAGGTCAAGAAACATTAGAAAGTGGGTTTTTCAAGTGAAAAATCAAAATCTACTCCTATATAAGGTCTCACATTTCATTTCAAGTTCATCATTCTCATTTGACAAAGGAGTCAAAAAGTGAAGGAAAGAGGAGAGGTTGAGTGAGTTTTTGTCAAAGGAGAAGTGGCACTGCACTTCTGGAGGTTGTTACTGCACGTTTGGAGCAATGGTGAAGTGGTGTTACACTTTTGTAGTCTGGCGCTGCGCGTTTCACGCAAGAGAGTTGGTGCAATGCGTTGAGAGGTTTTTGTTGCGCATCTCGGCTCGACACTACACGTCTAGAGGTTTCCTCAGTGCAAATTTACACTGTGTTGCGTGCTGAGAGGTGGTGCTGCGTGTCTGTGGTTGGTGTTGCACATTGAGCAAAAAGGCCAGAAAGCCTCCAAAATTTATAAAAACTTCCAAATAACCCTCTCATCTCTCAAAAAATTAAGTGCACTCCCTCTACCTCATAATTAAAGTTGCAATTGCAGGGTTTGAGGGAATACCATGCCAAATATGAAACCCTAGTTTCTCCCTCCATGACATTCTAGAAACCCTAATCCCCTCTATTTACCACCACTTATCACTAAACCCTTAACCCCTTCCATACATCACTCCATAACATCTATACCCCCTCATCCTTTATCACACAAGTTATATTTCAAAAAGGGCCCAAACCCCTCTCCCTCATTTTCATGATTCATACCCTCCCCTTCATTTTCTAGCCCACCAAAATACCTCACAAGGTCATTTCCCATTCCCCCACTCCTAAATCACTCTCACTCACTCCCTTCATCCCTTTTCTATGAGTGCACAACCTAAAACTTTGCAAACATGGACAAAGAATACAAAGACTAAGAGGACGAAGAAAACACCGGCAATGATAGTTCAACAGATAAACCTCGACATCAGAGAAAACCACACAAGGGAGGAAAAATTATCAAGGAAGAGCCATCAAACCTCAGAGAGTTGCAAGCCTCTTAGTTGGTCGTCACTTGTTTCAGACATCTAGGATGCTATGAGTTCTGTGAGTAGGTAGAGAGAGTTCAACACCATCATGATCTCACTAGGCTTTTTGTAGCCCATCTTCAGGACAACAAGGTGACTTTTGCTGGGGTCACATTTACAATTTTACCTTCCATTATTGCGGATGCAACCAGGATTCCAAATGTAGGGGAGAAGTGGTACAAGGCAGAAGACCTGGATGAACACAATTATGAGCCTTATATCAAAACCAAGAATAGAAATGAGGCGAAGATACTTTTTCCTTTCAGATTCCTTGAAGACAAGTATGCCCCCATGATGAAAATCATCATGAAATATTTCAATTGTAAGGGAAGATTTTCCAGGTTGTACACCTATCACATCAATATTCTCATGCATTTTACCAGGGTGATGATGTTAAACATCCCTTATTTATTTTTTAGGAATATTAAGAAGATGGCCCATTTTGTGCAGAAAAATCCATACCCTCAGCAGATGAGTAGTCTCTATCATTATTCTGTGATCAAGATGATTGTGCTTCATCATCTTAGCCTCCTCAACAACTCTTGGGAGACATTTATTTCTCATGAAATCTTCAGGGGTCCTCAAATTCCTCCACCAATGTCTCAAGAATCAGGGGGACCTTCTAGCAGTGGCTAGGTGAAAATAGATGAGGAGGCCAAAGAGACTAGATCTACTGAGGTGCTCGAGACTTACATGACATATCAGAGGGGCATAAGGAGATTGTTTGCAGCTAATAGGCAAGTGTTTTCTCCACAAGATGTGGAAGGGACCTTGCCTTCTTCATCAACTCATATGCAAATGCTAGCTCCACAGAATGTGGAAGGGGCTTTGCTTTCTTCATTAACACAATAGGTACAGGTGCAACAGCTGCACAAAGGGAAAGAAAAGATGTCGAAGGAAAGTTTGATGATGAGGAGGAAGAGAGAGATTTTTATTTTGCAGAGCATGATGATGCGAAGCAGCATTATACTAATCATGGCATGGACACAATTGACTTAGAGCATTAGGATGAAGAAATAATAAAGGACATTATCATACGTGAAAAGAAGGCTCAAGTCCAAGCATTGATAGAAAATTTGGAGAGAGCCAAGTATGTCATGACATATTTGGAACAAGAGAACAAGTAGTTGAGTGACAAGTAGGTCCTCATGGAGCTAGAACTTCTCAAGATAAAATGACAAGGTGACAAGGAGGCATTAGTCACTTTCACTCCTATTGAGAAGGAAGTTGAGGATGATAGAGAGGTTAGACTTGAGAGAGTCAATTTGCACCTAGAGAAGCTATTATAGAAGGCCAATAGGGACAACCAGATGATTAGGCACATGGTCTACCACTACAAGACCCAAAACAAAATTTGCAACATGAGGGTAAAAAAGATGCAAGTTAGGCTAAGGCAGGGTATAAAGGGAAAAAAATAGGAGGATAGGCTTAGGTTTCTTGCTGAAGCTTCCTTGGCTCATCAAGATGCATGATGATGGTGCTTATCACCAATTTTGGTCAGGTTTGGAGGAGATTTTGTTTTTCCAAATTTTTGGAATTGCACACATAGAAATCTGGCCAACACACAGCGCCACCGATGCTGCCCTTTTCCTAGGGGCATCCAACGAACAAATGGCTTATATTTTTGGATTCAGAGCGATGAGTACATGCACCCTATGGATTTTCTAAGTTTTTGGGGTAGAACTGGTCCACCAAAAAGTCAACAAAACACCCTAAAAATGATCTTTCTGCCACTTTTTGGACACACAGAATCAATCTTGGAAGAATACACTTCTGAGGGGTCAAATGAGCTTCAAATGAAGCAATTCTAGTTTTCTTGGAAAGTAGACTTGAATATGTTTCCAATGAGCTATCCTGACCTCAACTTGGATGTCAAGAAGCTCCAAAGGGGACCTGAAAGTGGCACTGCGTGTTGGGCCAATGGCACTGCGCATAGGGCAAATTTTGCACAGGATGGCTATTTTTCTATGTTTTGACTGTGTTCATGGATTTTCTCTCATGGAGGATGTTTTACTATTGTAAATGATGACTTGTCTTGTAGATATGATGCATAATTAGTAGTAGAGGGTAGATTCATTAGGTTGAAAGTCAATTTGAGCTCAAATGAATCAGTTTTCACTTTTAGAGGCAAGTTGTTAAGATGCCTATATTCCTATTTCTTGTTCAATATTCATTATATTAGCTCCTCATCTTAGGGATTCAACCTCTTAGGATGGAATTTGAAACAATGCCTATATCTTCTTCTTATTTCTCATTGTAAAGGGTTGGACTCAGCTAGATGCTTATTCCTTGATTGTACATCATTTTGTAGCAGTTTAGCAAGAGATTTATAAAAATTGCAGCTATTTCTTTGGGATCCATGTGATATGGAGTTTAGTTAAGTTTCTTCTCTTGTGATAATATGTTAATATGTTTTATGTACTTCATTAATCATTTCATTTCTTCTAAGTGAATGCTTTCAAGTTGATAGGTAGAATTCATAACATCATTGCTCTACTTTGGGGAAATATTCACCATTATCTATTTTCTACAGTCTAGGAAGGATCCATGGTAATCACATGCTCTTCCTAGCTTCTCACCAGTCTTAAAACACCTCACCCATAAAGCCCTAGAGTAATAAACCTC
Source organism: Pinus taeda (assembly GCA_000404065.3). Classification (NCBI taxonomy): domain Eukaryota; kingdom Viridiplantae; phylum Streptophyta; class Pinopsida; order Pinales; family Pinaceae; genus Pinus; species Pinus taeda. Next base: position 31,857 of record APFE030059146.1, read on the forward strand.
ATGCCTACCTTGCCCCATTGAGCACCCTGCAATTTTGACCTAATTCCCTAGCCCTAAGTGTCCAGCTCCTCTTGATCCAACAAAACCCCTTCAAAAATTAAATCAGAACCTTGTGCTACAATACCTAGCCTAATATCATTTTTTGTGATCCAATCGTCTTGGTTGAGATCCTTATGGATAGAGCCCTCTCCTGTCCTAGTAGGCTAGCTACTTGGCTAAGCATGGTTTGTGGTTACCCTGGCATTGCCTTCCTTCAGCCTAAGGTTCAGTCCAGGTGATAACATAGTGATGACCATACTAGGGAACTTGAAAGATTCATCACCCCAAAAGTATCTTTCATTTGAATTCTTAAGCTTATGGATGATGAGTTTTAGAATTTACTAGGCTAAATTGGAAAATAGTAAAGAAATATATAAAATTTCAAAATTGAGCATACTAACTTCATGAAAGTACACCAGATCCAATCCAGATATGAATCCTCCGGCCATTGTCAATGATCCTCAACAAATTAGGTGGAAAGTTAAGAAGGTTGTAGAGAAACTCAGTGTAGTGGAATAACAATCAAGTGAAGTTTTCATTCCTCGTGTTCATTCACTCCCGAAAAGGTTAGACACTATGCAATATATTGAGTTCGATGTTCATTTTGAGCAAAGACTATTTCGCAGTAAATCTTTGAGTTGGATTGATCAAATAGTTGTTGATTCCTCTATATCTCTTGAATACCCCATTGAATACTTGTTTACACAAACCAAACCAGGGTCACAACTTATTCATTCTCTCGATCAGTTGCAGAACCTTTCTTCAAATGTAGACACTTGGGTGAAAAATAGGTCATCTTTTAATTTTCGAAATAGTTCCTTTACATCTACTACAACTCAAATATTTCCTTACCCATTACTTTCATCTTTACAAATAGTCCATACTACTCTAGCTGTTGTTAATTCCCCATTGAATATACTAAGTACCCCAATCCTTTCTTTAAATCCACCTCCCCTACCTCGAGGTATGGCTGCGCGGTATGCACCCCTTGTTTTACCTCAAAATCTTGGTGCCATGCCCGCTAATTATCAAACCAAAATACCTTTCTTTGATGCCACTCAAACCATTAAAACTTAGCAACATGTAGATAAAATGAATGATTTCTTTGACCTCCATGAAGTAGATCTTGAAGATGCGACGATGAGATTGTTTGTACAAAGCTTTGGAGGTGAAGTTCGAAAATGGTTCAGAGCTTTACTAACAGCTTCTATCACCACTTTACCAATCCTCCATAAGCAATTCCTGGATTGATGGGAGGTGAAGAAGAATCCACTTTAGATTTTGTCTGAGTATGAGAACATCAAAAGAAATGTCGGCGAGAGTGTGCAAGACTATTGTTCGAGGTTTAATGCAGTATGCAACGTTATTCCTACAAACATTATACCACGGGAGGGATTGGACTTGCTCAATTTTCTGGATGGTTTCGATGTTGTTATGGCATATCAATTGTTGGAATGTGATCCTACCACACTAGAAGACATGCAAAAGAATGCTATGAGTGTAGAAGCAAACCTTCTAGCCAAAAGAGAAAGAATGAGATCTGAGAAAAGAGTGACCATGAAAGAAGAAGCATCAACTTCAGATTTAAAGATGGACACATTGATTTGAATAGTGGAGAGGATGGTTGATCGGTTATCCATCACAGATAGACCTAAACCACCAACCTGGAATCCAAATTTTAGAGGATAATAGCAGCCCCAATTCCGAATCAAGCAGAGAGAACAAAAAGCACCAGAGCAAGCAACACAACAACAACAGATCATAACTCCCTTAGAACAGAATTATGATCAAGGAATGGAAGAAGAAGATGAGGAAAATCCGGTAATTGAAGCAAATCACTTTTTCACTGCTAATGGTATGCCTATATTTCTGACCGAATATGAATAATACGTAAAAGTTCCAGACATTCAAAGGGATGAGGATTACATATTAGCAAATGATGTCATTTTGGAGGTTGAATCTGATGATTATCAATGTGGTTATATGAATGCTTTGACTGCATAGCAGAGGCAGTACTCTTTAAGGAGTAGAGATGTACCAGTCAATCCCATCTAGAAAAGAAAGGATGTGCAATCAAAGAATGATTCCTCAAACACTTGGAAGAAAGGGAAAGAGATTTCTGATCCGAATCCCAACAAGGTACCATCAACAAGTTTCACTGCAAATGAGAAGAACAATCAACAAAAAGATAGTGCAACGAAAGAGAAAACAAATAAGAAGGAAATTGGTGTCAAAGAGGTAGAAAAAGTTTCATCCTTTAATTTAGAAAATGAATTTGCTAAATTAAAAGTGTCCATTCCTTTCACTGAACTTGTTAAGAACAGCAATTATAAACACCATGTATCTAGAATATTTCAAATAGATCCTTTGTCAAACATAGTGAATGTTGAGGATGATCATCCTGAACTCATTTTTTGTCCAGCCATATAAGGTCAACCTGAAGATAGCGAAGTCCCTCCCTTTTATCTGAGTGTTAGACTGCATGCGTATATTCTCCATAATGTTATGTTTGATTATGTAGCTTCCCACAATTTGATGCTCAAAGCCATTATGGAAAATTTGGGCCTAGATATCACCCAGAAATATCATGATTTGTACTCCTTTGACTCTGGTAGAGTTCATTGCATTGGTCTCATAAAAGATTTGTTGATTTCTTTAGATCAAATCCCAGCCAAAAATGTCTTGATGGATGTGGTAGTTGTTGATATACCACCTCAATTTGGTTTTCTCTTATCTAGATCGTGGGGTGCTAAACTCAAAGGAACTTTACAACTTGACTTCTCTTATGCTACCATCCCTGTTTTTGGTCAATTGATAAAATTGTACCAAGAAAAGAAAATGAAGTATATGATCACTAGTAAAGACAAGCCTATGAATCATCTAATAAATGTTGTACATACTGATTTAGAGTCATTTCTTTTGTACTATGATAGTGGATTGAATGATGTAGATATTCAAGTTGTACAAGTAGATGATATACCAGAAATGTCCGAGAATTTTAGAGCAATTCTTAATCAAGAAAAAGAAAAAATTGCAATTTCTTCTCAGTAGCCTACACAACAGCAAAAGATTAGTGAAGAGCCAAAAAATGAAGTAATCAGCAAAGGTAAGGTTGAGAAAGAAACAAAACTCTGGCATTTAGAAGATGAAGCCAGCCTTTGGAGTATGGACTTCGATGGTGTTGCGGGTAAAGATGGTGCTAGTATTGGAATTTGGATTCAAAGCTCGGCTTTCCAGCCTGCTAAAGTCCCAAGTAATCTTAGAGTATGTTCCTACAAGTTAGCTTTTGATTTCTCTAATAATGAAGCAAAGTATGAGCCATTGATTACAGGTCTGAAAATTTTGAAGAAACTTGGCACAAAAAGAATTTCTATTTATGGTGATTCAAAACTAGTGATTAAACAAGTAAAAGGAGAATATCAAGCAAAGCATCCGCGCATGAGAGCCTATAGAAATGTAGTTTTGGATATTTTGAATATGTTTCTGGAATACACCTTGACAGCAGTACCCCGGACTCAAAACATCATTACAGATTCACTCACCACTGTGGCCAACAATTTGAAGATTCCAATGAATTCTAGCAACAAATTTGAAATTCATGTCAAACATAGGCCTGCTATTCCTAATAATTTGAGGTATTGGAAAGTTTTTTGGGATAAAAATGAAATTAATGCCTTTTTGCAGAATGAAGGAAAGTTTAAGAATTCTTTCATTGATGATGTTTGTGATTCTGATGAACAAGATATTTAGGTAAATCAGATGGAGGTTTTACAGCGGAAGGATAATATTATTCCTAGCGGTCTCATACCTTTAGAGGAGCTTTTTGATAAGGATGATATGGTAAGAAAATCAACCTTGGTTCCTATGGAAAAATAAGTTGAAGATGTAAATCTTGGAACCAATAACCATCCCAAGCTTGTAAAGTTATCAGAAACATTGTGTCCCAAAGTTAAGTATGTTAGATTACTTTCTAAATTTTCTGATGTTTTTGCATGGGATTATTCAGATTTGAAAGTGTATGACAAGAATATCATTTAGCATATTATTCCTATCAAGCCGGATCAAAAACCTTTTAGACAAAAGTTGAGAAGAATCAATCCAAATCTACTACCATCCATCGAGAAAGAGGTAAATAGATTGTTTAAAGTTGGCATCATTGTTCCAATTAGATTTTCTGATTGGATTTCAAATTTGGTCTCGATAGAAAAGAATATCGGAGAAATAAGGTTGTGCATAGATTCTCGGAACCTCAACAAAGTATCCTTAAAGGATAATTACCCTCTTCCTAAGATGGATCATATTCTGGAAAGAGTAGTTGGAGCATCACGGATGTCACTACTAGATGGCTACTCAGGCTATAATCAGATCTTGGTGCATGAAAGAGACCAAGACAAAAATGCCTTCAAAACACCATGGGGAACTTTTCAGTATGCCAAAATGCCATTTGGGTTGAAGAATGTTGGAGCCACTTTTAGCAGGAGATGGATATAGATTTTTCTAGTGAGAAGGGCGTTTTCTTGGTAGTCTATTTAGATGATCTAACGATATTTTTTGGTTCTGATGATGAGCATTTGCACCACTTAAGGATTGTCTTTCAGAAATATAGGAAGTTTGGGATTTCTCTAAACCCAAACAAGCGTATTTTTGACATGGATGAGGGTAGACTTCTTCGTCATATAATTTCTAAAGATGGTGTTCACATTGATCCTTCAAGGGTGGAGACAATCCAGCATATAGACTTTCCGCACAACAAAAACGAGATTCAGGCCTTCAATGGTAAGATGAATTTCTTACGCAGATTTATACCAAATTTGGCTGAGCATTTATGTGAAATAACTAATATGTTGAAAAAGGACAGCACTGTGAAATAGACCGAGGATGTCATGAAATCATTCAACTTGGTAAAGTTTGCTTTAACCACATCCCCAGTCTTGATCAATCCTGATTATACTCATAATTTTATTATATTTTCATTTGCATCTGAGTAGACCATGGTTGTGGTGTTGATGCAAAAGAGGGATTAGGTGGAGAAACCCATTGATTTTTTTAGTAGGACTATTCGAGATGTTGCCTTGCATTACAATATCATTGAAAAGAAAGCACTGGCTCTTATAAAAGCATTGAAAGATTTCAGAGTATACATTATGCATTCACATACTATAGCATATGTTCCTAATGCAGCCGTCAAGGATGTTCTCATGCAAATTGATCCAGAGGGAAGAAGAGGTAAGTGGATAGCAACAATGTTGGAGTATGATCTTGAGATCAAGCCTACCAAATTGATTAAAGGATAAGGCTTGGCAAAACTGATGGTTAAATCAAATTTGCATGCTCTAGAATGCACGGAATGAGGAAAATGGAAATCATGGAAAGTTTGACAATTCATGGAAAGGATTGTATAAAATATCAGCTTATCGAGGACATAATGCATTTTTGTTAAAGGAAATGGATGGTCAGGAATGTTCAAGAGGGCCAGTGAATGGTAGGCTCCTGAAACACTACTACTTTTGAGGTTGTTCCCTAAAGTTACTTCACCTTCATTGTATATACTAGTTTAATTTTCCTTGCAAGGTTTCAAGTACACTGTCATCTAAGCTTGGGGCCCAAAGTGAAGGCTATAAAGTTTGAATGATTTGTGTCAATTTTGGTTGATTTTGTTTATAGTCAAGTTTAGAGTCGATTGTGAGTCAGTTTTCAGTTTGTATTGAGTCATTTTTCTTGTTTGAATGTATTGTGCAATGGATGAGGCACTTGGTCTATCGTGTTCTTGACATCTCCAATGAGCTGCCATCCCCAATAAGGCCAATGTTAGTGTAAGTATCTACATACTTCCATGAGGGATCAAATTTTCTCTTTGCATTTTCATTTTAGGGGTCTCATACTGAAAATTCTTACATCATTTCATTAGGTCATGTCAAACTGATCCAATGATGGTTGTCTTCTCTTCAGAAAATCTAATTTCTCCCTCATAGAGTATACTTGATGACCCTTCTTCAGGTTGTCTTCATTTATGGTTTCATGGTCAATTTGCAATCATGCTTTCATTAGGTCATAGGAAATGTTTCATTAGGTCTTAGGGTTTCATTTCCGAGGTCAAGAGGATGCTTTAAAACTGTAAATAAAGGGTAGTAAGGCTATGAGGATGATAAATAAGTCAAGTATGATGGATAGTAAGTCATAGCCACTATATAATTATCTTTTAAAATAATGTAATTTTCACCTCCAAAACATGTTTTTGAGGTGAAAACAGAGTATTTTGAGTTAATTTGAATTTCTTATGTAATTTTAAGTCACTTTATGTAATAAATGATCCTGGTTGCACCAATGCATCTCTCCTTGCTACAAGCCAAAGAAACACTGCAAAAAATTAGTTCAAGTTAAGTATCATCCACCTAAAAAGAAATAAAGAAGGAAAGGCATTAAAAACAGAGATTTGAAAAAGGTCAAGAAACATTAGAAAGTGGGTTTTTCAAGTGAAAAATCAAAATCTACTCCTATATAAGGTCTCAAATTTCATTTTCAAGTTCATTATTCTCATTTGGCAAAGAAGGAGTTGAAAAGTGAAGGAAAGAGGAGAGCTTGAGTGAGTTTAAGGCCAAGGAGAAGTGGCGCTACGCTTCTAGAGGTTGACACTATGCATTTTGAGTAGTGGTGAAGTGGTGTTGTGCTTCTGTAGTATGGCGTTGTGCGTTTCAGGCAAGAGAGTTGGAAATGAACGTTGAGAGGTAGAAGTTGCACGTCTCGGCTCGGCGCTACACGTCTGGAGATTTCCACATTGCAAATTTACACTGCGTTGCGCGTTGAGAGGTGGCGTTGCGCGTCTGTTGTTGGTGCTGCACGTTGAGCAGAAAGACTAGAAAGCCTCCAAACTTCATAAAAGGTTGCAAACAACCCTCTCATCTCTCAAACAAGTAAGTGCACTCCCTATACCTCATAATTAAAGTTGCAATTTCAAGGTTTGAAGGAATTTACCATGCCAAATATGAAACCCTAGTTTCTCCCTCCATGACATTCTAGAAACCCTAATCCCCTCTATTTTTACCACCACTTATCACTAAACCCTAAACCCCTTCCATACATCACTCCATAACATCTATGCCCCGTCATCCTTTATCCCACAAGTTATATTTCAAAAAGGGCCAACCCCCTCTCCCTCATTTTCATGATTCATACCCTCCCTTTCATTTTCTAGCCCACCAAAATACATCACAAGGTCATTTCCCATTCACCCACTCCTAAATCACTCTCACTCACTCCCTTCATCCCTTTTCTAGGAGATAACAACCTTAAAATTTGCAAAGATGGATAGAGAAGATAGAAACTATGAGGAGGAGGGAAAAACCGACGGTGACAGTTCGACAGATGAACCTTGACATTATTGAAAACCACACAAGGGAGGCAAAATTATAGGGAAGAGCCATCAAACCTCAGAGAGTTACATGCCTCTCAGTTGGTTGTCACTTGTTTCAGGAATCTAGGGTGGTATGAGTTCTGTGAGAAGGTAGAGAGAGTTCAACACCATTCTGAGCTCACCAGGCCTTTTGTAGCCCATCTTTAGGACAACAAGGTGACTCTTGATGGGGTGACATTTACAATTTCACCTTTTATTATTGCAGATGCAACCAGGATTCTAAATGTAGGGGAGAACTGGTACAAGGCAAAAGACCTGGATGAACACTATTATGAGACTTATATCAGACCCAGGTACATAAATGAGGTGAAAAGACTTTTTCCTTTCAGATTCCTTGAAGAAAAGCATGCCCCCATGATGAAAATCATCATGAAATATTTCACGTGTGTGGGCAGATTTTCCAGGCTGTACACCTATCACATCAGGCTTGTCATGCATTTTACTAGGGTGAGGATGTTAAACCTCCCTTATTTCTTTCTTTGAAATATTGAGAAGACGACCCATTTTTTGCAAAAATAGCCATACCCTCAGTAGATGAGCAATCTATATCATTATTCCCTAATCAAGATGATTTTTCTTCATCATCTTACCCTCCTCAACATCTCTTGGGAGACACTTATTTCTCATGACATCTTCAGGGGTCCTCAAATTCCTCCACCAGTGTCTTAAGAATCAGGGGGACCTTCTAGCAGTGCTCAGGTGAAAACAGATGAGGAGGCCAAAGAGACTAGAGCTACTGACGTGCTCGGGAGTTACATGACATATCATAGGGGCACAAGGAGATTGTTTACAACTGATAGACAAGTGTTTGATCCACAATATGTGAAAGGGACCTTGCCTTCTTCATCAACTCATAGGAAAATGCTAGCTCCATAGGATGTGGAAGGGGCTTTGCTTAATTCATCAACACAATAGGTACATGTGCATCAGCTGCACAAAGAGAAAGAAAAGATGTTGGAGGAAAGTTTTGATGATGAGGAGAAAGAGAGAGATTTTGATTTTACATAGAATGATAATGCAGAGCAGCATTATACTCATCATGACAGGGAAACAATTAACTTAGAGGCTCATGATAAAGAAATAATATAGGACATCATCATACAAGAAAAGGAGGCTCAAGTCCAAGCATTGACAGACAATTTCCAGAGAGCCAAGTATGTCATCACATATTTGGAACAAGAGAACAAGTAGTTGAATGACAAGCAGGTCCTCATGGAGTTGGAACTTCTCAAGATCAAACGACAAGGTGACAAGGAGGCACTGGTCACTTTGACTCCTATTGAGAAGGAAATTGAGGACGATAGAGATATTTGACTTGAGAGAGTAAATTTGCACCTAGAGAAGCTATTGCAGAAGGATAATAGGGACAACCAAATGATCAGGCACATGGCCTACCACTACAGGACCCAAAACAAAATTTGCAACATGAGGGTCAAAAAGATGCAAGCTAGGCTAAGACGGGCTCTAAAGGGTAGAAAAGAGGAGGATAGGCTTAGGTTTCTTACTGAATATTCCTTCGCTCATCAAGATGCTTAGTGATGGTGCCTTTTCACCAATTTTTTTCAAGTTTGGAGAAGATTTTGTTTTTTGCAAATTTTGGAAATTGCACACACAGAAAATCTGGCTCAACACGCAGCGTCACCGGCACTGCGCTTTTCCTAGGGGCATCCAATGGACAAATGGCTTGCATTTTTGGATTCAGATAGATGAGTACAAGTACCCTATGGATTTTCTAAGTTTCTTGGGCAGAACTGGTGCACCAAAAAGTCAAACAAACACCCTAAAAATGACCTTTCTGCCACTTTTTGGACACATGGAAGTACTCTTGGGAGAATAACCTTTTGAGGAATCAAATGAGCTTCAAATGAAGAAATTCGAGGTGTTTTCAAAAGTAGACTTGCATACCTTTCCAATGATCTATCATGAGCTCAATTTGGATGCCAGGAAGGCCTCCAAAAGGGACCTGCAAGTGGTGTTGCACATTGGGCCAGTGGTGCTGCGTGTAGGGCAAATTTTGCACAGGATAGCTATTTTTCTATGTTTTTACGGTGTTCATGGATTTTCACTCATGGATGATGTTTTAATATGGTAAATGATGACTTAGCTTTTAAATGTGATAGATAATTAGTAGTAGAGGGTAGATTAATTAGATTGAAAGTCAATTTGAGCTTAAATGAATCAGTTTTTCACTTTTGGATGCAAGTTGTTATGATGCCTATATTCTTGTTTCTTGTTCAGTATTGGTTAAATTAGCTCCTCATATTAGGGATTCAATCCCTGAGGATGGGAGGAGGTTGAAACAATGACTATATCTTCTTCTTCTTTCTCATTGTAAAGGGTTGGACTCAGCTGGATGCCTATGCCTTGATTGTACATCATTTTGTAGCAGTTTAGGAGGGGATTAATAAAAATTGCAGCTATTTCTTTGGGATCCATGTGGTATGGAGTTTAGTTTAGTTTCTTCTCTTGTGATTGTATTTTAATATGTTTTGTGTACTTCATTAATCATTTCATTAATTCTAAGTGAATGTTTTCAAGTTGATAGGAAGAATTCATAACATCACTGCTCTGCTTTGGGGAAATATTCACCATTATATGTTTTCTATAGTCTAGGAAGGATCCATGGTAATAACATGCTCTTCCTAGCTTCTCACTAATCTTAAAACACCTTTCCCATCAAACCCTAGTAGTGCTAGACCTGATGCCTACCTTGCCCCATTGAACACCCTACAATTTTGACCTAATTCCCTAGCCCTAAATGTCTAGCTCCTCTTGATCCAGCAAAACCCCATCAAAACTTAAATCAAAACCTTGTGTTACTATACCTAGCCTAATATCCTTTTTCCTGGTCCAGTCATCTTGGCTGAGATCTTGACGGACAAAGCCCTCTCCTGGCCTAGTAGGGCTGGCTACTTGGCTAAGCATGGTTTGTGGTTACCCTGGCATTTCCTTCCTTCAGCCTGAGGTTCAATCTAGGTGATAACATAGAGGTCAATGGTTTAGCATTTCAAGTCACAGAGCAAACTATTTTCAAAGCCACAACTCTTCCCATGGACAGAGAAAGGGTCTTTCACATTCATATCCTAGCTGATATAAATGTTTTATCTTTCTTCAAAGAGGATCACATAGCAAGGAATTGGAAAACCAAGATTCGAAAGGACTTGCTACAAGACAAATGGTATGTCCCCTTGCAGCTTTTCCAATAATATTTTACTTGTGAAGGTCATTATAATAGAGTCAATTTTTATCATTTCTACTTCTTGGCTAATTTATATTGGCATATTAGGATTAATCCATGCTTCTACTTGCTGGAAAGTCTCAAGCACGTGGATGCTAGGTATAAAGCTACGGTTTGCCCTTCATCACATTTGATTTATCAGAAGGCACTAATAAATTTTTTAATAGAAAGCTAGTTGATTAAAATAGGGAGGACATGGAGCCATTTCCTTTTTTAGGGAGGGTTCTAGCCTCAGCCTTCGAGTAGGAAAAGGGGAAGACCCCAAACCATCAGGAGGATGAAGAAAACTTGGACTCAAGTTCCTATTGAGACTCCTATCATTTATGAAGACTCAGAAGCCCCATCCACCTCAGTTTCCCCAAAAATTACCAAGGTTTATCAAAGGAGGAGTGATCGGCTTCATCATCAAGAGCCTACATCGTTGGAAAGTCCAGGATTGACTCCACTAGTTTTTCAACTTTACCCTCAGAAACCTCCCCTTAGACACAACTACACCTAGATATTTGAAGGGAAAAAGTAAAGTGACAGAAAAAAGGAAAAATGAACGAGCACCTAAGATTCTCAAATAGTGTAATAGGCACACTAGGCCAACAAAAAAACTATGGTATAAAATCAAGCTTAGAAGCAACCCAGAGTTAGCTAAAAATGTTATTGATATAGATGATGTGCCTCTGAAAGACTTAATCAACAACAAGAAAATTGCAAAGTCTAAGAAGAAGCCAGTAAGCCCCAACAAGAAAATAAATAAAGAAGTTGCTAAAACAAAGCCCATGGAGACTAGATAGAACAAGAAATAAAGATTAGATAAGTTGAATGTGCTACTTGAGGCTGCCAGTACCCTTAATTAATGTGCTAGGGTATCAAAACCATTTTTGTCCACTTGTTTAATCCAAGGCTCAATTTTTTCGTTTCGTTGACAGTCGGCCTGCCAACTTCGTATGGAAATCAGGAGAGATGACAATGCCTTTTTCAACGGTTTTTCACAAGCTTGACAATGTATTTGTCAGCCATTTTGAACAAAGTTATGCATACTGGTCAATAAATGAAACTTACAGGAAAATGCCGATAGGATGTATGTCATCAATTTTGAAACGAAATAAAGACGTTGACATCTATGCTATCAGTGATATTCCAATAAATTGATCTCCCAATTGTCAAAGATATCTCATATCAAAAAATTAGTAACACCGACAGCGTGCCTATCAACAATTTTTCCAGAAAAAATGCAGAGTAACAGAAGACGTCCAAGAGTATTGTTGATAAAGAATACAGAGGGACCTATTTTGTTGAAACAATGATGATAATATAAACAGGGACCTGTTCTATTTTCCAACTAGACATTAAACGAGATCACTCTATTTTTGCCTAGAGTTTAGAAGATTTGCCTACCGTTTTTCTAGGGTTCATTAAATATTTTCTAAGTTTATCTTTTTCATGCATGAACTTAAAAGAAATTTATAATATCTCTCAGTATTTTAATTATGAGGATTCTATTCTTTTGCAAATTGTTATGTAAGTTCTATAAAACAAATTATGTAAAGATGTAATAGGCATTGGCCTTTGATGCCAAAACCCTGTCACCTTGTAAAAATTTTATTACAAAATTCCTAATTGAATTATTCTACCTCCAGTTCCTGACAAAAAAGAAAATCTTGTTTTTTTCCAATACTTTCATATCTTATTTCAACACATGTTTAAAGTACCATAGGATATCTGGGAAAGAATAGATTGAGTGCCAATCTCTCTGAGATCCCCAACAAAGTTATAATCATTTAAAGAGATTAATTAAATGAACTATCTGTCTTGGTTAGTTCCTCTATATATATTAATTATTTCCTTCTATCATATCTTGAATGTGTTCAGTTTGGCTGTAGAAATATTCTATACACATCCACTATGTCTGGTTGATTAAGTATTCAATCTGACTTCTTGATTATCATGAATTCTCTTATATTCTTCTGTCAACTTTTTTATTGGATGCTGGCACTTTGACCAAGGACTCTACAGGAGAGGGATTTATTCATGGATAAATATTGTGTAATCAGCATCAACCACCAACAATAAATTATAGATTTGGCCATTGTGCTCCATACATTGCTTTCAAGAGATAGTGAACAACATTAAAAAAGGCATCATGACATTTGAGGGATCCCCCTCTGGTTCAAGGGCCAACTTGAATCTAAATATTGGTCGAGTTAGTTTCTCAGTGTAGTTTTGCAAACAAGAACTTCCTACGAGAAACAAGTACAAAATTTGGTGTCGTTGCCAGGGAACTAAGTGATGAAGAAATTTTTCCCTTGATCACGATAACAACTAGATCTAGTCTTTGTTGGTGAACAAAAACGAGACAATTGATATTGGTTTCATTTCTTTCACTTGACGATTCCACTTTGTCATATGGCGATTCCACTGGGTTATTGATTCCCCTAGTTCGAAATGTCAGTTACATTCGGGACCATATCTTTCCTCCTTATGGAAATAATCATAAATTTCAAACATCAACAAAGGATGCAATCTTTAGAATTCAGTTGTAAGTATTAGCTACTTGAGTAATTTGAGTTTCATATTGTAAATATTTTTCACATCTTCAACTGCATACAAAGTGGTATTCCAGTTAATCCACTTCCCACATGGTTACACTAGAAATTTGATTACACCTAACAATGAATATTTTCAGTTCAGCTAGATAGAGGTATGTGGGATTGTTTCAATTTTGATTTTTAGATTTAGTATCAAGTAGACCAGTGACTTTTCAGTTTATGGATTAATGCAATAGATCAACATTTGTTTTAGTTTGTCTTTCAAGTTTGCAGTATGAATTTTGGTTTGGTTGAAGGAAAATGGCTTTCAAGGGATTGAAACGAGTAAAACTATTGTTGATTGACTTATTGACTCCATAGCCCAATGAATTAGGCATTGTTCTACTTTATCTCCACTTATAGTGTGAGTTGTTTTACTTCAACAATTTTCATTTTTCAAATTTAAGTGTGAAAGGGTCTCTGGATTAGTGCAGGTAGTATGGTTTGAGATTTACAGATTACAGGTTTATGAACTGACTCCATGCCCAACATATTCAAGGCAACTGGTCTACTAGGTTCTCTGCATCCCATAGGGGTAAGCAGTCCCGAGTTGGAGCCAACGTTGTAACTTATTTTCACAGCATTAAAAGTTACAAGAAAATTTTGAAATTTATTAGTTATTCATGGCCACATTATCACGCATATGAAAATTGTCACGTATAAAATGGTTTAATACGTGATGTTTTTTTATTTTGTTATAATAATAATAATTTTAATTTTAAATGATTTTAATTTTATTAAAATATATCATCGAATATATTTTTTTATAAAATTTTAATTTGAAAATTAAAATTGTTGTTTTAATTCAACATTAAATTTCTCACGGTTTTCAATGACATATGTTGGCTCTTATGAATCAATGGTTCATATTCCATTTCGGCACCACCAAGGTCATTTGAAGCTTTAATAGCTTGGTGGGTTCCAAATTATTGTTTGGAAAAAACCACCTTTGATCACGTGGCAAATTCTTGTGAATTTCGCAGCCCCCAACTTGAAACCACATGCTGCCAAGCCCCGCGGCCCCCGCCCCCCCCCCCTCCCCCCGACATTGAATTCCACTTGTGGTTTAGAAATAATAGAAGGTTTTCATAAGGAATGCATTATCTAGTAGTCAAAATGTAAACGGGCCGCCATACCCTGACCATGGTGGTCGGAGTGATTATAAGGGTGATACTACTGATCGGTATGGAGACAAAGCTTAATATCGTGATGTTTGAAGGCGAGAGAAACATGGCATAGGTGTTGGCCAAAGAGGTCACAATAAACTTCATTTTCAATTTTTTTATAAAATGGTTATAGCTGCGTTGTTAGCATTTAAGGTTGTAATAAACATATTGATACTCCTAGTAGCATTTCGGGACCCGCTATAGTTAGAAAGTGAATATTGTTGACAATGAGGATAACTCTATTTTCTCATTTTATCGACAACCCAATTGTCAACGATTAAGTTAATTCTAACAATTTAGAATGTTGATAATGTTTACCACGTCATTTTTAGTATTTTGGGTGCATGTTTCTTTGTTATGTTCTAAAGGGTAAAGTACAAATTTAATCGTTCTTACCAATGTAATTATTAAGAATGGCATGTGATCAATCCCTCTGTCTAAAACGAACCCTAATTCCCAATCATGACTAAGGATGATCTTCAGATTTAACTTAACAGATAATTGTGTTCAACGTATCTTACACCTCATATCATGTAAACATTTATATGCGTAAATTATTTGAGTTTTCCACTTGGAAATTGAAACAATTTCCACTGCAGGGACACAACATCGAATCTCGCAGATAGTGCCAGCCAGAATGGGAAAGAGAGACATGATAGACTGAACAGAGCCTAAAGCATCAGACCTGTTAGATATGTACCCTGATCTCCTGCATTTGTTCTAGTAGGTAGGGTGGAGTTAGTTCTTCTATTGGTGTTCCAAATATCACGCTTTCGTAGTTCAATCATTTGCAATAGAGTTCGATGGTATCCTTGTAGAGGTTGTTGGTTTAGTGTTTGAAGTCTCAGAGCACATTTTTTTGAAGTCACAGCTCTGCCCATGAATAGAGAAAGGGTATTTCACATTCATATCCTAGCCGACACAAATATTCTATCTTTCTTCCAAGAGAAGCACAGAGAAAAGAGCTAGAAAGCTAGGGTTCAAAAGTACTAGCTACAAGACAAATAATATGTCCACCTGTGGCTTTGCCTACAATATTTTACTTATGATGGCCATTATAACAGAGTCAATTTGTATGGGAATATTAGGATTAATCACTGCCTCTACTTGTTGTAAAGCTTCAAGCACATGGCTGCTAAGTAGAGGGCTAAGGTTGACCCTTCATCGCATTTTATTTATCACAAGGAACTGATAAAAATTTTAATAGAAATCCAATTGATTAAACTAGGGAGGACCTTGTTACAGATCCATTTGGGAGCATCATTCCCATGCAAAATTCCTCATAACAGACCTGGAACGATTTCCTTTTCTGGGGAGGGTTCTAGCCTCAACATGCCAGGAGGAAAAGGGGCAAACCCCAAACCATTAGGAGGATGAAGAAAATTCATACTCAAGTTCCTATTCAGACCCCTATCATGTATGAAGACTGAGGAGCCCCATCCACCTTAGTTTCCCCAAAAATTACCAAGGTTTATCAAAGGAGAAGTGATCAAATTCGTAAGCCATAGCCTACATCATTGGGAAGTCCAATAACTGACACTAGCTCCACTAGTTTTTCAACATTACCATCAAAAGGCTCCCCTGTAGACATAGCTGCACTTGGAGATTTGAAGGGAAAAAACCAATGATAGAAAAAAGGGAAACTGAACCAGCACCTAAGATTCTGAAACACAATAATAGGCACGCTACACCAACAAACAAATTATGGTATAAAATAAAGCTTAGAATCAACCCAGAGTTAGCTAAACAAGTCATTGATATAGATCATGTGCCTCTAAAAGAATTAATCATCAACAAGAAACCTACAAAGTATAAGAAGAAGCCTACAGAGTCTGGGAAGAAACTTTGAAGCCCCAATAAGAAAATACATAAAAAGGCTACTAAAGCAAAGCCCATGGAGACTAGACAGAACAAGAAATAGATAGTAGATAAGTTGAATGTGTTACTTGAGGCTTCCAGTACTCTCAGCTAATGTGCTAATGTATTAGAACCATTTTTTTCCACTTGTTTTATCCAAGAACGATTTTTTTCATTTCATTGATAGTTAGCCTATCCATTTTGTATGCAAATCAAGAGAGATGAAAATGCCTTTGTCAATAGTTTTTGACAATCTTGACAATGTGTCTATTAGCCACTTTGAACAAAGTTATGCATACTGGTCAATAAATGAAACCAATAGGAAAATGTTGACAGGATGCTTGTCAGTGATTTTGAAATGAAATAGAGATGTTGACATCTCTGTTGTCAGCCATATTCGAAAGGATTGATCTGTCAGTTATCAGCAATATCTCATATCAAAAAATCAGTAATGTCGACACCCTATTTGTCAACAATTTTTCAAGGAAAACACAAAGCAACGGAATACGTCTAGGAGCAGTGTTGATAACATATACAAAGGGTGCTATTTTGTTGAAACAATGATGATAATATATAGAGGGACTTGTTCAATTTTCTAGCTACACAGTTGACCATCTGACTCTATTTTTGCCTAGATTTTAGCATATTTTTCTACATTTTTCTAGGGTTCATTAGATATTTTCAAAGTTTATCTTTTTCATGCATGAACTTAAAATATATTTATAATATCTCTCAATATTGTAATTATGAGGATTCTATTGTTTTGCAAATTGTTATGTAAGTTCTATAAAACAATATATGTGAAGATGTAATAGGCGTTGGATTTTGATGCCAAAACCCTATCACCTTGTAATAGTTTTATTATAGAATTCCTAATTCAAGTACTTTAGATCCAATTCTTAAAAAAAAAAAAATCTTGTTGTTTTTCTAGTACTTTCATATCTTATTATTGCACATGTTCAACATACCATAGGAGATCTGGGTAAGAATAGATTATGTCAATATCTCCAAAATCCCCTACAAAGTTATAATCAGCTAAAGAGATTAATTAACTGAACTGTTTGTCTTGGATAATTCCTCTACATGTTTTAATTATTGCCTTTTCTCATCTTTTGAATGTGTTTCTAGTTTAGCTATAGAAATATTCTATACGCATCCACTATGTCTAGTTGATTAAGTTTTCAATATCACTTCTTAATTATCATGAATTATCTTATATTCTTCTATCAAATTCTTTAAAAGCCATGTTATTTTGTAAAATTGGATGCTAGCACTTTGACCAAGGACTCTGCAAGAGAGGGATTTATTCATGGATAGAGAATGTGTAATCATCAGTAACACCAACAATGAATTATAGATCTGACCATTGTGTTCCATAGGTTGTTGTCAAATGACAGTGAACAACATTATAAAAGGCCTCGCGACATTTTAGGGGACTCCCTCTAGTTCAAGGACCAACTTGAACCTAAATATAGGTCGAGTTGGTTTCTAGGCGTAGTTTTGCAGCTAATAACTGCCTACGAGAAACAAGTACAACATTTCTCGTCGTTGTTCGGGAACAAATTGACAAAGAAATTTTTCCCTGGATTATGATAACAACTAGATCTACTCTCTGCTGGTGAGAAAATACTAGAAAATTGATATTGGTTGCATTTCTTTCACCTGGTGACTCCACTTTGTCATATGGAGATTCCACTAGGTTACTGATTCCCTTGGTTTGAAGTGTCAGTTGCATTCGGTGGCATGTCTTTCTTCCTTATGGCAATAATCACAAATTTCAAACATCAACAAAGGATGCAACCTTCAGAATTCAGTTTTAAGTATCAACTACTCAAGTAATTTGAGTTTCATATTGTAAATATTTTTCACATCCTCTGTTGTATACAAAGTGATCTTCTAGTTAATCCACTCCCCACATGGTTACACTAGAAATTTGGTTACACCTAACAGTGAATATTTTCAACGAAATTAGATAGAGGTGTGGGACTCTTTCACTTTGATTTTTAGATTCAGTATTGAGTAGATCATTCAATTTTGTTGTGCAGTAGATCAATGAGTTTTAATTTTATGGATTAACGTAGCAGATCAACGATTGTTTCAGTTTGTGTTTCAATTTTATAGTATGAATTTTGGTTTGGTTGAAGTGTAGTGAATTCCAAGTGATTGAAAGGAGTAAATTTATTGTTGATTGAATGATTGAATACATAGCCCAATGAATTAAGCATTGTTGTTCTTATTTCTACTTACAGTGTCATTTGTTTTACTTCAACAATTTTCAGTTTTCAGATTTCAGTGTGAAAGATTCTCTGGATTTGTGCAGGCAGTATGGTTTCAGATTTATAGATTACATGTTTATGAACTGACTCCATGCCCAATATATTCAAGGCAGCTGGTCTACCAGGTTCTCTGCATCCCATAGGCTGAAGCAGTCCCTAGTTGGAGCCAATGTTGTAACTTATTTTGACACCATTAAAAGTTACAAGAAAATTTTGAAATTTACTAGTTATTCATGGCCACATTATCGCGCATATGCGAATTGTCATGGATAAAATGGTTTAATATGCGATGTTGGGTTATTTTGTTATAATAATAATAATTTTAATTTTATTAAAATATATCATCAAATATATTTTTATAAAATTTTAAGTTTAAAATTAAAATTCTTGCTTTAATTCAACCATTTAATTTCTCGTGGTTTTCAATGGCAGATGTTGGCTCTTGTGAATCAATGGTTCATATTCAATTTTGGCACCCCCAAGGTCATCCAAGCTTTAACAATTGGGGGGTTCCAAAGTCTTGTTTTGAAAAAACCACCTTTGATCACGTGGAAAAATATTTTGAATTTCGCACCCCCCTCCCTGACTTGAAACCACATACTGCCAACGGCCATCTTGAAATCCACTTGTGGTTTTAGAAATAATAGAAATGTTTCATAAGTAATGAAATATTGAGCAATGGAAATGTAAGGTGGAGTGTTATTGCTATGGGGTAAATGCACGGGATAAAACTACCCTCGAAAGTCTTCCTAGGACTTCCACAGACCGTAAGGTTACCTGCAAAAGGTTCCTGTTACACACATGTTCATCTATCTGACATATATTTACAGGATATGGAGAAAGGATCACCTTTGGTTCTTTCTAGATTCACTTGGGGATCTCCGTGCGGTAAGAATAAATCCTCCTGACCGGCTCCAAGACATTTCCTGCACAAAAGAATGAAGCAAACCAATTACATCATGTACTTTTGACAATTAATGAAAGAATTAGTAACAAACATGTATAAATGTGTAACTTATCTACTCAACACAACAAGCATTGAAATGGACAAATAAATGCACAATATCACCGAAACTTCAAGTAGTGGAACACAACTGCAGTCCTATATTTAGAACAGAAGAGTGATTACAACAACCTTATTGCATCAGCCTTCCTTATCCCTTCTTCCTCTCTCTCTCTCCTTCTTTCAGCTAGCTCCTTCAAGAATATGACAATATCACAACAACACCATGTACTATCCTTCTAAATGCTTTGACCTTTGTGCAATGGCCCTCTCATTACTTAACTAGAAATTGAATTAGGGCTTCCCAACTCCACCTGTAGTTCATTTGGGTAAAAACCATGAACCTACCTCTTTTACCAACTTTTTCCCATTTCCCTCTATTTCCAGATTATAATTTCTCCAAATATCTTGATTTTTGGAGTTTCCCTGCTTTTCTTGCACAAATTTAGGGAAATAATATCTAGATATTTAATGGTAGATTCGTTGGCTTAACCACTTTGAGCATCACTAAAGTTCACTAATTCTCCCCTTGGTATAACAACATGAGTTAGCATGTTGACTAACGCTCCTTTATGCTTGTAAACAAGCTTTATAAAGCAGGTTATCAGTGTACAGAGAGCGTTAGTGTGGATTTTGGGCCTGCAACTGTGGTCATTCTTTCAATCATCTTTTCTTTCTCCTCTGAGTTGATTAGGAGGTCAATTTGTCCTATAATAGATGCCCCCTAAAGTATGAGATTAGAGACAGAAACGATGGCCGAAATACTTTAAGAAAATACTGTGATTTCCTGTCAAACTCTTCGTAGAGAGAGAGAGAAGTTTCTGACGATAAGGAAAACTTGATACAGCAAAAGTACATATATATGAACTACTAAAATCATGTCCCGAGTCGGGCATTCCCATGCTCAGTAGCTATATCAGAGTAACTTTCTCCTCGGAGATATAAAAATGCTGGCTGCCAACATGGCACAGGGCAGATCCAGTGTCATAATAGATTATCCTAAAATGGTTGTCTTCAAAGAACAATATCGAAAATTGGGAGAGGAAACAAGGCTGAATGATGCAAGCCTCTACCCAAGGTCCTAATTCCTGCTTCATTGAACAACATAGATCAGTACATGTGATAAATGAGTTGACGTCAAACATGCATGAAATCATCTAATTACTAGCCAATAATGGAGACTGTTAACAGATGTGAGGAAGGCCACCAATAATGGTGATGGTCTCCAAGATGCACAGTGAAAACTAATGAGTGTGAAAGATTTTTTGTCATCGAACACTCGTAGAATCACTTAACCAAGAGCCCATGATGAAAACTTGTGATCAAGCACAAGGTAACCTGCCACTAATGTCTCCAAGCACCAAGGCATTGAATGTGTTTCTAGGTTATCTTCCTAGATAGAGTGTTGAAGTCGATAGGAAGGAACCTGTCGAAAGGCAGGCAATGACGTGTCCTACATCAGTGGACATGAAACCAGAAAAGGATGATTTTGTTTTTTGAAGAATCTTTTGGTATTTTGGGTCTAAACAATGGAGGGCGTGATGAAAGGATATGTAGGGTCAGTTGATCAAGGAAATAAGTAGGGACCCTTGAATAATAGAAGGCACGACAACAGTTTTAACTAGACAGCACTAGACTCATGAACACTATAGAGTGTTTAAGATATGGATATGTAATGGCATCAGGGTATATAGCTTA
Organism: Pinus taeda; assembly: GCA_000404065.3. Lineage (NCBI taxonomy): Eukaryota > Viridiplantae > Streptophyta > Pinopsida > Pinales > Pinaceae > Pinus > Pinus taeda. The sequence goes on from APFE030059146.1 coordinate 53,124, forward strand.
AAAACTCATAGGTTGGTAGGGTTAATATTGAGAGGCTATCAAAATGACAGTTTATCTAAGGGAGTGCCATGTTCAAGGGAAATTTTGCTGCCAAACCACGCTGCAAGATACAATTGTATTTCCACTTTCCCCCTCTGATTTTTAATGAGTCTAGACGGGTAAACTCATCGATATTTTCATGTTTAGAGAGTCTCAAAACGATAGAAAAAAGAGCGACTCTTTGCCCTATCTGATTAGTTTAATGAGTCTAGACAGGCAAACTCGTCGCTTTTTTCATCTTTTAAGAGTCTGAAAAGTATCATAAAAAGAATGACTCTATATCTTGTTTGTGTATTTAAAGAGTCCAGACTAGATAACTTGGTGATATTTTCATCTTTAGAGAGTCTGATAAGATCGTAAAGCGAGATTCCATGGTGTTCCCTTTGTCATAGTTGTTAAACGGGTGTGACAAAAGGTTAATAGTATACCTGTATCGGTTACTTTTCCGTATTTAATCTATGGACCCGAATAAAGAGAAACCTTTTTCCAATAGCTTTCGACCTCATTTTGTTACGAGTACGAGGTGGCAGACTAAACTCGTGTTTTTTCGTGACACTTTAACGAGCTCAGTAACAAAAACTTAGGATTTTTCATTTTTTAACGAGCTTGAAAAAAGTACCTGAAAGAATGCTCAGGTCATCTTTATCATGTTTAACGAGTAGAAAGACACAACTTGGGATTTTTTCTGTTTAAAGAGCGAGAAAAAAGTGCCTAAAAAGGATGATTAGTTGGTCTTTTTCAGTTTATGAGCTTGAACTAGATTAAAAAAGAGGTGCTCAGAGCATTTTTTGCATATGTTTAACGAGTGAAAAGGATGAAAAACTTGGGGATGTTTGTATTGTTTAAAGAGAAATAAAATATCCCAAAAAAGTGCTTTACGAATTATGGTATATATGTTTAATGAGTTCTACCACAAAAACTCAGAGGTGTTTATATTTTTTAAAGAGAAATAAAATGTCTCCAAAAGTGCTCTGTTTATCGTTGAATAAATTTAACGAGCGCAAGGAAAAAAGCTTGGGGATGTTTATATTTTTTAAAGAGCAATAAAATATCCCTAACAGTGCTCTATTATCTTCATTTGTAGTTTAACAATCACAAAGAGTAAGGCTTGAGGTTTTTCGGATTAACGAGCAAGAAAAATATCGTAAAATGAATGCTCGATATTTCGCGATGTCATGCTTGACATTAGAAGGGTCTATGCCATGCATTTCCTCATAATATCAAGAAAAAACATCACAGAAGTCCCTAAACGGGTAGGTGAAGCTCACAATTTCCTCAGGATTGTGATTGGCTCCACTCTGTATGTTTTCCACGATGCTTGTCATGACAGATATATTGGGGAGCAATGTTTGTGAAATATTGCCCCTATTTCCTTCCGAGTCCAAAAGTTGGATAGTCATATACGGTGAGGAAATGATTTCATGCATGTCAGCTGATAGGATTTGAAGAGGCATCATGTCCGAATAAGATATCGAAACATGATGGTGCAAATCCTCCCAAGGTCGCTCCTCTAACCTCATGATCTCTCTAATAGCTTCATCCACCGATAGGACTTGATTCAGTGGATCAAAATAAGGAGTGGTTATGGGAGGGGCAGTGGTACCATTAGCCGAAACCAAAGTGACCAAAGATTTTGGTGCAATTTGAATGTCTTCACATGCCAATTCAGCTGGTGACAGCGGCATTTGTTCTCCGTAAGTGTCAATGTTTGAAGGAGCCGGTAGGATCAATGGATCAGTTTTTTCATGAGGAAAAAATGAAACCATGTTGACCGATTTTGAAACCTTCGGCATCTGAAGAGGGAAACAACCCATGAGGGAAGAATCCTTCAGTAAACCAGTACCTAAGCTGATGTAACTATTAGTGCCACCTCCTACTAGGGGTATAGAGCCACTTGGTAATGGTGAATAATCAATGGTGCAGAAAGACAATTGATCTACTGTAATAACCTCTCCATCCAATGGAAATTGGATGATGCGAAAGACAGTAGATATGACGGCCATCATGGCATATGTCCAACTACAACCCAACAACAGATTATATTCGAGTTTTTTGTCTATGACTTCTACGTCCACCATTATGGTTTTCCCAGCCAAAGTGATGGGAAAACTGGCTAAGTATCCTTTTGGGCCAAAGGTGTGGCTGTCAAAAGCTTTAAGGGAGTTCGACGGCGGGGAGAGGGTTGGGGAACCCAAGGCGAGCCAACATGAAGCCAACATGTATTGGAATTATGTTTCTGGTATGGTTATATGTTCAGATGTTGTACTTGATGGCAACACCCATGGCATGGCTCTCAATATGATGAGAATTAAGAAGTACGCAGGAGAAAAGTTCACAGAATTTTATGCAGAGAAAAGTTTATAAAAGTTTATTTCATGTGGAGAAAAGTTCACGGAATTTTATGCAGAGAAAAGTTTATTTCATGTGGGAAAACTTAACTTTGGTCCATGGTAGTTAGTCCTTGGAATTTGAACCTATGGTTTTTGGACCATGGCATCTCGACAGACGTGTTGATCCCTAGTATTGAGTTGATGGTATTGGTTTGTTATGGTTTTGGCCCGTGGTATTGGTCCATGATTTGAGGAAGAGCTTGCCTATATAAAGCAAAGGAGATCATTTGGCTTGAGTATGCTTTTGGGTTGAATATCTTAAGATCTGAAATATTGGGTTATTGTTTCAAAAGCTCGATCTATATGAAAGTGAAGTGGAAAGCGAATCTGTGAAGGGTGACCTCTCGAGCGCTGCAGCTGCGGAATTGCGGAGGCGCCGCAGGAGACGCCGCAGGAGGCACCGCAGGAGGCGCCGCAGGAGACGCCGCAGGAGGCACCGTAGGAGACGCCGCAGGAGGCGCCGCAGGAGACGCCACAGAAGGTGTTCTAGGTTTAGTTTTATGTTTTTGTGGATCTGGTTATCTGGGCGACTTACTGGTACTTGATGATCATTTGATATTTATGGATCCAGTTTCAAAATTTATGAAAAGTGGTCCTTGAAAGAAAAGAAGTAGGGGGTTGTAGCTCCCTTCCAGGAGAGACTGGAAAACGAGAGAGAGTTGTAGCTCTCTGCAGGTTGCAGCCTGCGTACTGGTAAAGGACTGCACCAGTACAAGACCATTGTAAAAGGAGTTTCTAATTTGAAAAGAAGATAGAGACATATTGCAGCAGGTGGTTTTCACCCACATTGGGTTTCCACCTTATATCTGGTGTTCTTTGATGTGACTGTCTGTTTTTCTTATTCATGCTTATTGTTTTATGGTACTGATATGCAAAAATAATTCAAAGTATAAATAAGGAAGAATTGTTAAAAGGACTAGATAATACTGATTCACCCCCCCTTTCAGTATTATTTTCAACAATTGGTATCAGAGCAGGTCCTTCTAAAGAAGCTTGATCGCTTGAAGGAAGATCTTTCATCATGAGCAACTACGAGAGGGAAGCATCTATCAGGCCACCGGTTTTTGATGGGACAAACTTCAATTTTTGGAAGGTAAGAGTTACTGCCTATCTTCAATCTCTTGGTACAGAAGTTTGGAACATCGTAGAGACAGGCTATGCTTTTCCTTCAACTACTCCTATAGATGCAGACGAGAAGAAGAAGTATGACACAAATGCAAAAGCAGTCAGTACCCTATTAGTATGTATATCCCAATCGGAATTCATGAAGGTAATGCACTATAAATCCGCAAAAGAGATATGGGACAAAATTGTCACGAGCTATGAAGGAGATGAACAGGTAAAGCGTGCCAAACTTCAAACTCTCAGGATTCAGTATGAGACTCTCAAGATGTATAATGATGAAAGTGTGGCTAACTATTTTTTTCGGGTAGATGAAGTTGTTAATTGTATGAAAAATTTGGGTGAAGAAATAAAAGAGGCTATTGTGGTTGAAAAGGTTCTAAGATCACTGTCCCCCAAGTTTGAATCTAAAGTATCTGCAATAGAAGAAAAAGAAAATCTACGAATTCTTACTATGTCTCAGCTACATGGAATTCTAACTGCTTATGAAATGAGAAAGGGAGGTCCATCAGATAGAAGAGAAGCTGCTTTCAAGCCATCAGGCAAAGGAGATTATTATGAAGCAAGCCACGTCCCAGAAGAAGAGGAAGAAGAATCAAACTTTGTCAGAAATCTTCAAAGGGGTTCTGGAAGGTTCAGAGGTAAGTTGCCTTTTAAATGATTTTCTTGTGGAAGAGTAGGTCATTATGCTGCAAAATGTCCTTATAAGGATAAAGGAAAGGAACCTGCTAGATGGAACAAGAAACAGGGTGCAAGTAAGAAAAGCTACTACACTCATGAAGATAGTGATGGTCTATCAAACAGTGATGAAGATGAACGAGGTAATGAATATAAATTGTTAATGGCATTTGAAGATGATGATTATATGGATGCTATAGATGTGGATAACCTTTTTGAAGAAATTACTAGACTAAAGAGATGTATAGAAGAAAAGAATATGATCATTGATACTCTACAATTTCAAATTGATGAAAAGGAAAAACATTTTGAAAAGTTAGAAGGTGAAATTGTTGCTCTTAGAAAAGAGATTGAGAAAAAAAAAGCTATAAATCTTAAGTTTGTCAAAGGATCTGAAACTCTCGATGAGATTATCAATGAACAACGTTCCCCTCTAAACAAGACAGGTCTGGGCTATAATGGAGAAACTTCTCAAGCATCCACTTCAAAAAGTTATCTTGATGCAGCAAAAAGGAGTGAGCAAAAGCATAATGGAGACTATCAGGTAAAGCAGGGACAAATTGCAAACAAAGGCTATCAGGGGCAATCTATTTTAAGAGTGAACAAAAGCTACAACGAGCCACAGGTAAAGTCTTCTCAATTTGGTTCAAGAATGAATAACAATAGAGATTACAATCACTTGGCCGGTAGATTTGATAACCGCAGAAATTTCTTCAATGGACAATGTTTTTCTTGTCATAACTTTGGTCACAAAGCAGCTCAATGTGTTGCATATAAAACAATCATGACTAGAGAAGCTCAAAAACAAAGAAGTATGACTGGGATTACAAAGAGGACCTATAACAATTTTTCGGCTCTTAAAAATGAAGTTGAAT
>APFE030059146.1:75017-106232 GCA_000404065.3 Pinus taeda
GAATCTACAAATAAAGTTCTTGAGAGCATCATCACCAAAATTGTTCATCTCCATAGAAGAGATTGGGCAGAAAGGCTTCCTGAAGCCTTATGGGCCTACAGAACTACATGGAGGAACACAACAGGGCATTCTCCCTATGAACTTGTTTATGGGAATGAAGTCCTGCTCCCCATTGAGTTTCAAGTCAAGACCTTAAAGATGGCAGTCCAGTTGGGGATGAATATATCAGAAGCCCAAAAGCACAGAATGGAGCAGCTGAATGAGCTAGATGAGATCAGACAAGATGAAATTCTAAGAAATGATCTAGTTTTGCACCAAAGAGCTAAGTGGCATGATAGATACATTAAAGAGATAAAGTTTCAAGAGGTAGATTGGACTTTACTGTTTGATTCCAAGTTTAAAGACTTCAAAGGAAAATTTCAGACTCGTTGGCTTGGGCCATATGAGATTGATAAAGTCTTTGACAATGGAGCAGTAAGAATCAAGACCATTGATAAATTTTAGACTCCTCTTATTGTGAATGGCCACCGATTGAAAGTTTATCATAAGCCACTTTCCAGAGAAGAGTTTGTCAAAATATTCCAAGAGAATTCTGCAATAAGGCTGGTGGAGAAGAATCCTTCTCCCCCATCAGCCTAATCTTGGTTTCTTCCATTCCATTTCATCAATAAAAGTCCCCCTTCAGGACTATTTTCATTCAATTGTTTTCCTCTAAACTATCTTTGTGCAGATCAGGGGGTGTTGTTTCAGTTTCCACAGCTGGCCACCGTTTCCGCAGCTGGAACCTGTTTCCACAGCTAGAAACGATTTCCGCAGCCAGCATCACTCTATTTTCAAAATACAATCAATTGTTAGTGCCAAAATCATGAAATGCAGGTGTACGTGAGCTAAAGACATGGGGCATCTTCAAAATATCAAAAAAAAGAGCAACTAGTTAGAAACCTTGAGCAAAGATTGACAAGTGTCCAAAGGTATGATAAAAAATCTCTATCAAACAACACTTCAAGTCATCATTATGTATAGTTATTAACTTATAAATGGTTCTTCTATGTGCAATGATTTAATATATTCACCCACTACCATTTTTATCCTGTAATATCATTCCATACACCTCGTATTCATTCATTTTCCTAATGGTCTTATGATTACTCCGAGTTCAAACTCGAGAATGACTACACTTCTATTTATTACTCATACTCCTAAGACGTGACCTATTGTATTACGACTCTTCCCAACCATAATTTCCGTAGCCGTCTATTGAGACGTGTAAATCTCATACACAGTCATCCGACTCGGGAGAATCCTGCCGTTACTCCACTCATATCATAACCCCCACATACACTCATATTTCATTTTATGAACTCGGTCACGGTCACCACTGCTCACCCACTGTTCTTCCTGTGATTCGGGCATTTCTCTGTTTCCGACTACAGTCACTACAGTTTGCTTTACGCTTTGATTGCAGCCACTACAGTCATCCTAAACCCCGATTGCAGTCACTACAGTCTCTCCTAAAAACCCTGTAACAGTGCCATTCTTCCTTAACCCTCATACGCAGAAGAACCCTCAGTGAATTTAAAGCCGAGGATGGGAAAATTGCTGAGAGCCGAGCCGGAAGGATCAAAATACTTGGAGGGTTATCCCCAAGTTAAGGAGTTATTGAAGAAAGCCAAATGGCTCCGATTTATTCAGAAATTCAAAGGGTATAACAAGGAAGTGACCAAAAATTTTGCAAGGTCCTTTAATGCACAAACAATGGAGGTTGGAGATTTAAAGTTTGTAGTGACCGAGGCCACAATAGCAGTAGCCACGGGCCTACCTCAAGAAGGAGAAAGGTGGTTCAAAAATAGAAGCGTGGACGATCAAATCTGGAGAACCATGCTACGAAATCAAGGTATGGATACCACTGTATTCACCAGAGGCATCCCTGTGCTTGTATTAAAAGAAGAATGGTCTGGTCTATTGTTGGTCATACAGAAATTTATCACATGTGAGGGTCGTTTTGGCTCTATGTACATGTATCATGTCAGGCTAATGATGAATTTTATAGATGGTCACATTCTTAATTTGCCGCATTTTCTGCTAGCAAGTTTGAAGAAGATGATTGTTACGGTTCAAAAGCATGTAGGTAACATTGAGCCACATCTTTACCATCATGGGCTCATAAGAATTCTGATTGAGGATCAGTTAAAGAAAACTAAGGATACTTGGGAACAATTTTTAACAAGAAACTACTTCCAAGAGCCATCTGAGGCCTCTGGAAGTAGTCCACCAAAAATCCCAAGGAAAAGTAGCAGGAGGGAGAAAAATGTTACAGCCCAAGATTCCCCTGCAGAAGAAATTGAAGAAGCTGTCCAAAAAGAGGAAGAAGACCAGCCAAAGAATAAGAAACAAAAGAAAGAAAAAGGCAAAATAACCACTCAATAGGTATCTCCATCCCGTGAGAAATCCTTAGAAGAAGATTACCAGCCTCTGTCAGAAAGGCTAGTAGATCTTAAAGCTGCTTCCATGGCCAAGAAAAAGCAGAAAGAAAAACAGAGTATAGAAAAGAAAAATATGAGTTCATCCTTGAGAAGGAGCTCTCGGCTAAAAGGGAAATGGAGGAAAACCAAGGGAGATCAATCCCACTTTATTGATTTAAGTGAAGAAGTACTTGAGAAATCTCCAGAACAGCCAAGCCTTGAATCAAGTCCTCCACGTGAGGAAAGCCCTTTTCAGCCAGAAAGAGAGAGCAGTCCTCCTCCACCAGATTTTGAGATTAGACAGAGAAAGTCACCTGAGGTAGATCCTAGTCAGCAAGAGGTATATAATTACCTGGAATCCTTAGAACAATCAGCTTCAGGACCAAGTACCTCTCTGCCACTTGATGCACAGGTTCAGTCTTTGAAACAGGAAGTATTTGAGCTGGAAATCCTAAATAGACACATAATACAAGAAAATGAAGCACTTAAAGAGCAGGGTAAGGTAGACAAAATGGTCCATGATAATACCATGCTTCATTTAGGACTGTGGCAGAAGAAAAATAGAAGACTGAAGAAGAAATGCAAAAAGTTAAACAGAGCATTAATTAACCTCAAGTTCAAATGTCTAGTTAGAAAGCCAAGGATGATGATGATGATGGCATCAAAGAAGAAGAAAAGAAGACTAGATGTCCTTGCAGAAGCCTCAGAGCATGTGGATTAAGGGGAAATAACTCAATTTCGGTTGCATGAGGACATGCAACACCTTCACAGTGGGGGTATGTTGAGCCTCAAACCTACACCTTCCTATACACCCTCTTAGCCTTCTTTCTCCACTCACTCCATTCATCCAGTTGTTAAATCATTGCATTATAGTCTAAAAAGGACTGTTTATATGGTTTTCTGACTATACTTATGACTGTTGTTTGGTTTATTTTTTTTGTTCATGCAGCTGCGGAAACTTGTCAGTTTCCACAGCCAGCACAGGTTTCCGCATCCAGCATAGGATTCCGCAGCTATTTTGTTAAAAGTTGTGCTCCAGGTGTCCTCTAAAGAAATGAGCTACATGGGCAAGCTCCAGGTGGCAGATACATGGAACGTGTCCCTTCAAATCGGCCAAATCATCCATGAGAGGCCGTGGTCAACTAAAGTCAAAGACAAGGCTAGCCAAAGAGTTCAGTGGTGGAACGTCACTGTTTGGGCACGTGAATGATACGTGGCATAGTCCTCAACTCACGAAGGCACCATCACACCTGGAGATCGTTCCTGAAACATGAATCTAACAACCAACCACTCCGAAGATTTAAGAAACATGACGACAGTTACACTAGATCTCAGCTGAAGAGATCTACTTGTCTATGGCAACGCAGTTAATAGCGTAGAAGTTGTTAGTTAGCTGTAGTATTTTTGCATTATAAATAATGCATCATTGAACGCTATAAAGGAGCTTTTTGATATGTATGAATCTTGAACTGTTTATGTAATTTCCGCACTGCTGGTTATCTTATCACCCCACTATTTTATATGCTGTTGTTTTAATACATGAGAAGACTTTTCTAAAGTTAGCTGTGTGATTATTTGATTGGCTGAAGTGGCAGAGGGCCCCTGCAGGCTGAAGCCTTGTAAAGTGTTCATTTAGTTTCATTATGTTTTGTTTTTATCATTAACTTGTACATAATATGCTATTTTATGTTTCTGCTGTTCATATCTTCACCTTTGTTTTCATAGAGCTGTAAATTGATCAGTGCTTTTCTGCAGGTTCTCTTAGGCAGCACGGGCAATTTTTCATCTTTTTTTTTATAACTTTTGGCATATGAGATCATCTTGTCCTTCCTGCTAACTTTCATTTTCTGAAGTTTAAATTCAGCATTGTCCTTTTCAAGTTGTGATTTTCTTATTTCTTTTTCTGCTATTTAGATATCATACTACTGATCAATTTATGGTTTCTTTCTATGGTCAAGTGACTTTATCAGCAAGAAATCAGAATATTACTAACTGTAGTGTGATTTAGTTGTCATATTGCTTACTCATGGTTGCTTTCCATAAAGTAGATTGAGCTGAATGGTAAAGGACTAGAAGAGTTCAAGTAGTGTGATTAGTTCTTTTTATGCAATTTACATTTAGATATCATATCGCTTGACATGTTCATGATTACTTCCCCAAGGTAGATTGAGCTGAAGGGTAAAGGATTTGAAGAATTCAAGTAGTGTGATTAGTTCTTTTTATGAAATTTACATTTACATATCATATCGCTTGACATGTTCATGATTACTTCCCCAAGGTAGATTGAGCAGAAGGGTAAAGGATTTGAAGGTTTCGAGTAGTGTGATTAGTTTCTTTTATGCAATTTACTTTCTTACCATTTAGATATCATATTGCTTAACTTGTTCATGATTACTTCTCACAAGGTAGATTGAGTCAAAGAGTAAAGGATCTGAAAAGTTAAAGTAGTGTGAATTAGTTGCTTTGCTTTAAGTTTGAGTTGTTTTTAGTCTTTACTTTCTTTTCATTTCAGCAGCAAGGATACTGGGCCATTGTCATTAGTTCACTATTTGATGCATTTGTTTTCTCTTAATAATTGATTTCATTTTAGTTATTGTAAAGCTTTCTTTTGAGCACTTTCAAGTTTATAAACCATCACCGTCTACACTCTATACTTCACTTTCATTCTCACCATCACACATTAAGGAAAAATAAATCCAAAAACAAAGTAAAAAGCTTAAAATGACAAAAGCCTAAGGAAATGGTTATCTAATACATATAGTACACTTCACTTCGTCAGTTTAAGAACCCCGGGTTGACATTTTAAATAGCAATTTAGATCACACTAAATTGACCAAACAAATCCATCGCTAAAGTGTCAAAGGTATTCACTGACGCATGTGGTAACTCAATATACCACTTTGCAGCATTGTCAGTGAGGGTGTGGGGAGAAAGATGCAACTGGACACTGTCATCCATCACAGAGTTAGAAACACACCATAGATGGTAGGTGGTGACATGAGTGCCCGGATCCTCCCCTTGCTCTCTGTCGAACTTAGGAATGTCCGTCGGTATTTTATGTGGGATCGGCGGCCATTGTAGGTTATGGTAGATGGGGTCGTTAGTCAACTTGTATAAGTTGGGGATATCCAATGTTGCCAAAAAAGGAAAATTGTTGGGTGCCCCCAACTCGAACCATTGTGATGATGGATGACCTGAGGAGCTCTGCGCTCTGCCCATCATTTGGTTCCCCATGTTTTACATGGGCTACGAGGTGTAGCAGTTGCTTTGCAGTACAGTGTTGTAAAGTGGATTACCATGAGGATTTTGATACTGGGGTATGAAGGTGCCCCCTTGACTCATCTGAGCTTGTGAGTAGGGAGCCCCCATGGATTGGGTGGGGATCCCTTGTGGATTCCCAACTGACACTGAACTGGCCATGTGGCTTTGATTGACACAGGGAAAACTCATGTCAATCAACGACTGTCCATGCATGCCAGAGAATGACACGGGGAACTGTGACATTCCTCGTCGCCATGTGCATATTGAGAACCACCCCACATATTTGAATCATGGGGTTAGAACCATACATTGGTGCTCAACCTTGGTTTTGGTAAATTGGAACCATGCCCATAGTGCCACATTGAGTGTTATATGGAGCACTATATGTGGCACTAGTCAAAGGTATGCTTTGGTGCACCATAGGAGTGGAACTTGGCATCTGCTGGGTTCTGCTGATAGAGGGTGTTGTGTGAGTTGTAGTACCTAGGACAAATGGGATTGTGGGTTTCCACATTGCTGGTGTTGTGATGACCATTGACTAGGGATGTGGTAGAGGACTCACAGTGTCTCTATAATTCCACAACCCTTGAGATGTCGACTAAATAGATGGGAGAGTTCCTCCTAGTGAAGAGTGAAGTACTGGTACGATGGGAGCAATAAAAGGATCTAATTGATTTGTAAGTGGAGTGTTAAAATGAGGAAGAAATCCTTCGGCAAATCGAAATCATCTGTCGTCCATAACGATCTCGTGTGCGATTTAGGAGATTGATTCCTCGAAGTTGAGGAATCCAAGTCAGTGGATCTCGGAAAATCCTCCACGGTGAGTGGAGGAAGTCCTAACAACCATTTAGATTAACAGTGAGGGTTAGATTTAGCCATAATGACTGGTAAATTTTATTAGATAAATTTTAAGGTGATATTCTTTAATTCTAAAAAACGATAGCACTCAGGTACCTAAAAAGAAAAAATACACTAAAAATGACAATCAACAAACAAAGTGAAATTACCTTGTTTGATAAACACCAATTACTGGAGATGAAACCCAGTCTCTCAATGAGTAACAGAGAAGGATGGCTAAATGTACGGTTATGGTTACTTTTGAGCTTCGCACGAACCTCAGATTGAGGGTCCAAGTACTCTGGTGAAGACGAGAACCCTCCCAAAAAATGAAGACAAATTAGATCCATCCATTTGAGGTACCAGGACAACCCGTCCCAGTCACCTTAGGTAAGTACCTAGAAGTATTGGCCACTAGAGATATCTCAAATCACAGAAATTACCAGGGGCACATAGTCGTAGACAACATGTTGTGTGCGCAGGATACCTGAGTCCCCAAGTCAGTTCCAAAATCCCCAAAGGGACCCTCGTTACATAGAATGCCCAAAGGAGTTGTAAATGAAGGCGGGCTACCTTCGATTACAATCCGATATTGTCTCGTATTTTGCTCCAGTGTGAGTGGAGTGGTCTTGGTAATATGAGTGCAGAAGGATTTTTCACTCTTTAACGACACTAGTTTGATTTGCAACCTTGGGTAGTTGACTCACTCTCTTATCCCAAGGTTCTAATCTATCTAGTGTTGGTTTGCTCTAAAAAAGAGTATATGATTGATTTTAATGTAAATTTTAGTGTACTGTTTTATTTGTCTTCGAAGGGGTGTTGACGTATGAATATGATGAGACTCTCGACTCGATAAACCATGCAGAACTATGTTTTGAAAAAAAAAAATCAATTTCTTATGCAAACAAGTCCTATTCTACACATGTATCATTTCACATATTCATGTATTCGCCAGTGCATCTAAAGTCATTCAACACTTTGCAAAACTAAAAGTTCCTTTTCTCAACACTCCTGAACAACTATTGAACCAAAACAAAGCAACCTACAACTATTTTGACAGAAGGAGATGTACAGTTCATTAGCTTTTCTTTCAACAAAAATTTCTTTTGTAAGAGAAAAACTAAAGCATTTTCTTAAAAAATAAATTTTAAGACACGAAACTAGTTAGCATGATACCATTTCAGATCTTAATTTAGCCCTTGGGACAAGTTTGTCCCCTTTCGGTCCACAAAAATCTCTTGAAAAACATGGAAATGGGTAACTAACGCTCTGTCTATGTGTAAACAGAGCTTTAGTTTGGCCACTAAAACTCCCTATGCACAGTCAAAGAGCATTATAAAGCTCTGTTTAGACCAACAACCTATGTTAGTGAGGGAAAGAGCTCAAAAAGTGGGCTTTTGGGATCAATTTCTAAAGAGAAAGCAACTTTGCAGGATGCAAAAAATTATATGGTGGATCAGAGAAGGATATGAAGAAGCGGGAAGCTCATAGAAGAGAGAAGAGATCTGAGAGGAGTTCGGATAACCAGGAACTAAAGGTATAGTGCCTAGCAGAGTCGCCAATTCTGCTATGGGGTAGAATGCATGGGATGAAAACTACCCTTGAAAGTCTTCCCGGGACTTCTGACAGACTGTAAGGTTATCTGCAAAAGGTACCTATTACACACATGTTCATCTATCTGACATATATTGAAAGGATATGGAGAAAGGATCACCTTTGGTTCTTTCTAGATTCACTTGGGGATATCTGTGCGATAAGAAGAACTCCTCTTGACCGGCTCCAAGATGATTCCTGCACAAAAGAGCGAAGAAAACCAATCATAACATATACTTCTGACAATTAATGAAAGAATCCGTAACAAACATGTATAAATGTGTAACTTATCTACTCAACACAACAACATCAGAATGGACAAATAAATGCACAATATCATTGACACTTCGAGTAGTGGAACACAACCGCAGTCCTATATTCAGAACAGAAGAGTGATTACAACAAACCTGTTGCATCAACCTTCCTTATCGCTTCTTCCTCTCTCTCTCTCCTTCTTTCACCTAGCTCCTTCAAGAATATGACAATATCACAATAGCACAATGTACTATCCTTCTAAATTCTCTGACCTTTGTGAAATGGCTCTCCTATTTCTTAAATAGCAATCGAATTAGGGATTCCCAACTCTACCTGTAGTTCATTTGGGTAAAAAACATGAATCTGCCTCTTTTACCAGCTCTTTCCCATTTGCCTCTATTTCTGGAATAGAATTTCTCCAATATCTTGATTTTTAGAGTTTCACTCCTTTTCTTGCACAAATTTAGGGAAATAATATCTAGATATTTAATGGCAGATTCGTTGGCTTGACCACTTTGAGAATCACTAAAGTTCACTAACGCTCCCCCTGGCCTAAAAACATGACTTAGTAGGTTGACTAACACTCCTTTATGCTTGTAAACAAGCTTTATAAAGCAGGTTATCAATGTACAGAGAGCATTAGTGTGGATTCTGGGCCTGCAACCATGGTCATTCTTTCAATCATCTTGTCTTTCTCCTCTGAGTTGATTAGGAGGTCAATTTGTCCTATAACAGTTATCACAAAAAATGACAATCTAGCCATAATTTACTAGTTGGGTTGAAGTAAACGATGTAGGACCAATTTTACCATAGTAAAATTGCTTTCACTTTGAGCAATTACTTAATAAATCACATTTGTTAAAGTCATTTATAATTACACCCATGAAGAATAATTATATAAATCGCTATTTATTTAATTATCTTCTAAGAATAATTAATTAAACCATGGTGTAATTAATTTTGTTTGTCACACTTGACCCAATTATGAGAAATCTATAGATAAATCATTAATTATCTTTTTTTTTTTTCTAGGAATACTTAACTAATCACTAATTAGTTATTATTCCTTGTCATGCTTGACCAAATCCCTTAGGAATAATTAAATAAATCACTATTTTTTTATTATTCCTTAACCATATTTCTTGAGATGATAAATAAATCATTTTTTATTTTTTTTCTAAATAGAAGTTTAAATACATTTTCCCTCTAACCAAATATAATAAAATATTCCAAATGGTTATTTCTAGAATGGGCTTAATAATACTTTATTATTGCTCATTATTCAAGGATAACCTAATATTTTGTTATAAATAGAAGGGGTTTCCATTGATTATTCACTTTCGATTATTTTCATTGTTGCACTCATTGTTGCAACTGTGATTATTATCATTGTTGCACACCATTTTTCTTTTCCGTTTGAGTTCTCATTGAGCTCAAATATTTTATTTGTTGGGTTTACACATTATAGAGGAGAGATAATCTATAAAACAAGAAGACATTTGAGGATAGCCAAGAACCCATCTCATGGAGGGGGACTAGTAACATTACTTTTTCCCTTCGCACGTGTTGTTTAGTAAAATATATTCTTTATATGTCTGGTTTCCATTGGATTATTGGAGTTACTTACGCTTATTTTACTATTCCATTTTGCTATTTAACTATGATTGTGGCATAGATCAGGATTTTGACAGGTTTTTTTTCTCTCATTTTCTATAGATCTACAATTTTTAGCAACCATTTTCATTGTTAGGGTTGTTTGTCATCCACAACCTTGAGTGATTTTTTTCGTACACATTCGAGAAGAAAACACAATAACAAATTTGGTGACTCCACTTCATTTTTAATTATGGTCTGAAAACCCGGGTGACCTTTAGTTTTCAGCTTAGGGTTTTTCTTTTACATTCTATTAATGTTGTTTATTATCTTTCTAACCCTATATCAATGAAATTTCAAACTTCCATAAGTTTTCTTGTCTTTCCACAGGTTACAGGAACTAGCTGTGATAGAGATGACAAATTTTTTAGAGAATTTCCAACTAAGAATCAAGGAGCATAAATTGCACTTTTCTACCACAAGAGTGTAACCTGGAGGTCCAAAGCGCACTTTCTGACCCAAAAAGTGTGATATCCTAGGAATCAGGTCAATAGCTGTGATTTTCGGTTTTTTGAGACTTTTTCTGATCTATTTCTAGGTTTTGACGAGAGTTGTCTACTAGGTTGGTTGGCCACTATACATCCTACCTTGCGTATGCCTTGATCTACTCAGGTTTTCTCATGTAAGTGGAATTTATCCCCTTAGCGCTTCTAGTCAGCTTTCACCTTTATAGGAGGAGTTTCAGCTTTCCCTAGGTTTCACACCCATCTCCCTTTTGCAATGATTCTCCGCCCTAGTTTTTTGTTGTTATCGCACCATTTTCTAGCAGCATAGTGTCATTTGATCTCAGTCACACTGAAATTTAGATATCTTGGCCTTTCTTGTGTTTTTTTAGTTGATTTCACCACCAATCAGCATAGTGTTTGCAAACCCAGTTTGGGTGGGGTTTAGAAATTTGATTTCCTGTTCATTTTCTATTGTTAATTTCAGTTTATTTCAACAATCTATTTCTTTTTTCAAATGCGAACTGGGATTAATTAATAAATACACTTACACACACAAGCATGCCTTAAGTGAAGGGCACTTGGTTTACACCTCCAAGCCAAGAATTAAATTAATTTATTTATCTCCCCACATAGAGACAAAAATATCTTGTTCATCTCCCTTCACCATTTTTGTGTCACTTGTGTCTGACATCCATTATGCCACCAAGGATTTTGTCACAGAGACTCTTAGGAATTCATCCCCAGTTTTTGCTTGGTCATATTACTCTCACTCACGGGGTTCAAGTTCATAGTCCCCCCAGTCCCCATGCCAACTCCTCTTCTGATTCATCTAATTTAGAGCCTCCTTCACCGCATACAGTTATCATGTTAGGACCTACTGCAAGTGTAGGAACCCAACCTGGTGTTGGCTCCGGTTCTACCCCAATGGTCACATCTAGCAAAACCATCTCAAGAACCATTATGGCATCTCCCATGCTACCTTTCATGGCTGGTCTAAGCCTCCCAGATTTTAGCTAGTTGATCAATGATCCTATACACCGCAATGCTAGTTGGTCAACTATGCCAACTAAGCTTCCTTCCGACATTCCCAAGTTTGAGGGTAATTCTGGAGAGGACCCCACCAATCATGTCTACTCCTTTCATATGTGGTGTTCATCTAATTCCATCACCGATGATTCCATTCGTATTTGGTTGTTCCAACACACGCTTACTGGAGATGCTTCAAAGTGGTATGTTGATAAACTTGTCACCTATCATTCCACTTTCATGACTCTTGCTAAAGAGTTCCTTTCATATTTTTAGTTACCCCTCTGACATGACATTGGTAAGAAGATCTTGAGCACATTCTGTCAGTCTTCTGCCATCTGTCTTTTCGATTATTTCCACAAATGGTGTAGAAGGAGGAGCATGTGTCGTGCTCTTCACTTCGAATACTGTCTACCACGATTGGTTCCTTAGAACTCTTTTAGTGCCTATTTCCAAAGATGTTGCATATAATTTTCCTCAGAAAGAGGAAGAGGCTCTCCAGACTGCTCTGAGATATGACTTGATTTATGCCAATCCGATTATGTCTATAGCATTATACCAGACATCCCCCATCCTCGTTGTGCCAACACACTGGGGTCATCCCACACCACCGATGGTATCGTTGGATCTATTTTACATCCTTCACCATACACTCAGTAGAGTTATGGCTATCCGCAGGGGCACTAGTTCCTCCAACACTTATGCTCTTCTTGTCAGCAACATCCATTCAGGAAAAAGCACCTCTTATGCATTTACCCAACCACATCAACAGATGTTAGGGCCAGCTAGTCCTCAACCTGTCTACCAAACCATTAGCCCTTCACCATTTTATACATATGCATCGATGACCGCTCCAGCCCCTTATTCATCAGCACCACAACCTCCTATGCATCCTCAGCCCCAACAACCACCACCTCCTTAGGGTTAAGTGTTTCCATAGCAGAGTGTAACTAAACCCTAAAATTTGAAGAAAATTAATAATGGGAAAGGTAACAAGTGTAACCACGGTATCCAAGGTAATCAACCTAATTAACCCTAGGGGAATGAGCCTAACAGCAACAACCAGCAATAGGGTGACCATCCCAAGAAAACCAACGTTATTTGCATGAACAAGCCTTGCACACGTAGTGGTGTACATGGTGATTATACTCATCAGTTTCCCCTCTTACCCCACATGCGCCAAATGTGGGAAGCCCAAGCAACTTCTAGAGTTCAACCGCCCATGCAACAACTGCCTCAGAATCCTGTGCCATCTCAACTAGCCGTGCTCACAAATCCTTTCCCTCAATAATGATGTACTGTTTCCAAACCTTATCAAGGTCAAGCAGCCCACCTTACCCAACCTTCTAGTCCTGGTGACTTCCATATCCTCATGATGAATTTTGATGAGGTCAATACCTCTGATATCAAATTGCAAACTCGGTCGGGTCAATATGGCAAGCCATTGACTTTGTCCACTATTGAGTCCAAAACCAAAGCATCTACTGAGCCTCTTACAACACAAAATAGTCTGCTACATATCCCTCAACCTAAAGTTGAGGATATTCCTAAGATACCAAAGGGACCATTACATCGTAACGCGACTTCTAACCGAGTTGTCATACATAGATTATAGTATCCGGCTTGGCACAATCCCCTGCTACCATGTTGGCACTAGAAGTGCTCTAGTCATGCCCATCTCAAAAGAAATATCTACTAACTGCTTTGGGTGAAGTAGATCCTTCAGATGATCATTTGATTGTATTTCATGTTGATATGTCAGAACATCGTCCATTACCTCCATCCATTATCTTCCAGATACTAGTCTGAGTCTGTAATGCCATCGTCTCTCGATGTGTTATTGATGAAGGTGCATCCACCTACATGATGTCCACTTCCATTTGGAATCAACTCAAGTCACTTGAGTTGCCCCATCCACCATCAATTTGCGTGCTTGGGATGGTCACTCCTCACAGCCTCTCTACATATATCGCAATTGTCCAGTGCCCTTGCGGGCAAGATTGTTCATGTAGACATCAAGGTTATTAATGCCCCTATATATTTCCACATTCTCTTGGGTTGTAGTTACACTTATGCCATGTCATTTGTCAGATATGAGGTTTTTCGCAAGATGTGCTTCCACCATGAAGGGAAGATTGTCAATATAGATCAATTGGCATACTACGAGCCATCATCCTTGACCTCCCCTAAGTCCATTATCTTGTCAATGTACGACAAGAAGTCTGCCACCCCTCTCACTAGTGTTTCACCTGGTGTCTACAAATATTCATCATTGTTGGGTGCTTTCCTTGGTCCTCCCCCTCCTATCTTTGAGCCTAGCTCTTAGAGTGTTTTCATGTTACAAGAATCATGGGTTGCTCAAAAGCAGTATGGTACATATGATCTCCAACTAGCTCCTCAGCATCCCATGGTTACCATTTTAGTCAAGCCATCTGAATCCACCCCCCCAAGACCTCCTCCTTTTGTGGGTGCCTCCCCTCTGTTCCCATCAGGAACTGTTCCTCCAAGTCTCAACCATCGAGGAGTTGTTCCACCGAGACATTTCCTTGCAAGACAAATACCTTTCTTGTTTCCTCCTCCTAGAATCTTTTCTATCCCTGTCATGGCTTCGTTGATTCTCCCTAATATGACTTTGGGGATCCCACTATGGTACATTGATCCCCTAGAAGACACTCCACCTGGTCAACGTAGACCATATCATGCTTTGACCTCGGTTCAACCGGTCCCTACGACCCCTATCACTACGACCTCAACCTCAACAAGAACCCACTCCTATTGTGAAAGCATCTGGACACAAGGAAAAACCAAGAGGAAAGAACCTAAGGACAAGGCTCCCTAAGCACCTTTAGCTCTTAAGCCTCAAAACCAGACACCCCAACTCACTATTTGTGAGGTTGTTGGAAATGCCACCAATAACTGTCTTGAGCTTCCTCGTCTCAAAACTTTGGTTCATGAAGCATTCCCTGAGTCAAATATCCCTGAGCTCTAAGTTACCTTACTGGGACCAGCCAAAAAACTCAAAATGTTGTGCACAAATCACCCTTGTGCCTTGTGCAATCATTATGGTCATTATTCCCATTATTTCCCTCGTCTCGACGAATTTTTTGATTTCCTTCAACAACTTTTTGAGTACGAGGCCACTCATAGTCGATCATCTACTCTTCTACCTATGGATTTTGGCACCCCTAATGTACCATAATAGGAGGACTCTGGTCTCACCATCGTGATCCCTCCCCCCAATGTTAAGATGACCAACTCCATGGTCCATATCCTTTACCTATAATCATCCTTGAGTTACTCACAGACAAACCTTTCTAAGGTTTCTACGCGCACCTCTATCGAACCTCCTTCGTTGGTAACCCAGGTCTCAACATCGGTAGATTTTCCATATACTAACTCCTCATCTACCATTCTAGATGATGCGTATGTGAACATTCTTTCTCATGATGATGCACCAGGTATCACCGTTGCATCATGTAGTTAGTCTCCCTCCCACTAGCCCATCATGGAAGCCATCACTAGCCCTGATTATCCTTGGGAAAATATGCACCATCCTGTGTACTTCGTTCCATATTCAGAGTCCACCTCTCTAAATACATCAATATTCCCATAGCATATTGGGGAGCACATAGGCCCCCACATCTCCTTATCATCCTTTGGAGGATCTCATGGCAAGTTGGGCGGAGATGCTTGAATCCATTTTTGGAGCACTCAAAAGACAATGGTGCTCCACAAAATCCTCCTGCCAAGGGGCATCATTCCTACCTTTGCATACTAGCTCAAAACCCTCCATCACATATGCTTGCATGAGGTATCCCATTCTTGGAGGCATGATGGTTTTCCCTTGGCCATCTTCTCAATTGATTAACATAAGTCTCTGCCTAGATCCCACCAAATCTAGGTATGGTTGATTATCCTCCCATTCCTTGGATAATTTGTCCTACCGGCCTTTGCGACGAGCCATATTCAAATCGCATATTGTAGACATTTGATACCATATCTTCAAATATTCTACTTTATTTCCACCTAATACCCATGTTTGACTTAGTGGGTGAGAATGATTCTAGACCTCCTCTGTTAGTTCATTCTCATTTTCCTGCTCCCTTAATTCTTCACCAGGAACCATCGTTCCAAGAAGCATTAAGGTCATATTTAGATAAGAAAGGCTAGTTTCCTAAAAGTCATTGATCCTGATTCCAATGGTTTGTTTGCCCACTAAGATCTCCACAAGATTTAGGGCCTTTTCCTCCTCCAAATTCAACACAGATCACTTAGAAAATGAATTCAAATTTGAGGGAAAACATCCTTTTAGAGAAAAAACCACAGTTTGTCTGTCGCCCATTGCAACCAAATGGTAGTTCAGTTTTATGTATCATCAACACAATTGGAAACCTCTCATCGATTGCTATAATGGGTATTTCTTAGTTTACTATAATGGGTACTTCACATGGAGGCCATTTTTCCAAGAAGGGTCACTTCGTCGCCTCTCAAAATCGAATATCTTCATAAGGGACACTTGTACTTTGGGTCCACCTTCCCTTGGAAATTGTCATCTCAGGTGTCAATTTTCCTCATTAGAAACCATAATTTTCTCATGTTCTCATGGGCCCCACCGAGTCTATTCTGTGTGGCACCGTCATCAAGTCACCCTTGTTCAGAGCATCCCCAATGAGTTACCTTTGCATCCATGGAGTCTGTTTCACATCCCATTATATCATGTCACTATATATCATCCATATTTGCATACCATTCATCCAGTGTTGCCCATTTTGGCATTTATTCATACTATCCACCATCCCCTCTATAGTCGAGTCAATCCCTGCCAATCAACCATGCACTTTATGCTCTGATAAGGGAAGTCGTATGTTTGTCCCTTAGTCCCATTTTCTACGTTTTCCCTGGTGTTAGTCCATCAGTCACAATACTATTTTCCCTCATGCCTTGGTTGAGGATCCTCATTGCCTCACCTATGGTGGGACCTATTCTATCACCATAAACACATCTATTCCAGAAGAAAATCCTAGAGGGCGATGTATCTTGGTTCCAACTTTCACTCTCGTTTGGTTCCTCAAATCAAGGCAGAGGGAACCATCACTTACCTTTGACTTGATTGTTTCATGCTTGTGATTCATACGCTTGACAATCCAATGATGTAGTAGATTGTACCAATGATTCCTGGGTGTGAATGTTTTAGACCTTGAGAGGGGGTGGCCCTTTAGGTAATCCCCCACATGCCCACATGCCTTCCTATTATACTACAACCTCAGATGTAGTTCCGCAAATTTGATGGGTTCTATTCTTGCCGCTTGAAACATTAATAGCATGCATATCTCCTTTAGATGGTCCATTTAGTTTTTCATAGACCCTCCTTGTTCAGTAGGGCTTCTTCGGTTGTTTTACCCTCCCTCCCACCCATTTTTTGAGTGAAGGGCCATCATATCTCATGTACTCAGATGTCTTGTATTAATTCCTAGCTCACGTTTTTTCCATGTGCATTATGTATGTGGGACACATTGTATTATTTTCTACCTCATTTATGCCAACATGTCATGTACCATTCAACATGTATTTTATTGCTTAGTTGCATGTTTATGGGCGCATCATTATTTTTTTACTACATTATCTCGATGGGTATAGGTATGCCTCCCCCACCTCACTAAGATCCAATACCACAACATAAAAGGAGACTGGAATTGGTATCGCCCCCTCTGTCACTATCCTCTTTCACTTTACCTCCATTGGTCTCTCTCTCTCTCTCTCTCTCTCTCTCTCTCTCTCTCTCTTTTACTCCACTTCGTTGTCTAGTGATTGTGTAAGTACAACGTACTTCGGAATACGTTTTGATCCTAACACACGTACATTGGCATGCAATATTTTATCACAAAAAATTGATCATCTAGCCATAATTTACTAGATGGGTCGAAGTGCACCATGTAGGGCCAATTTTACCATAGTAAAATTGCTTTCACTGTGATAAATTACTTAATAAACCACATTTGTTAAGTCATTTATAATTAACCCCATGAACAATAATTAGATAAATCACTATTTATTTAATTATATTCTAGGAATAATTAATTAAGCCATGGCTTAATTAATATTCCTTGTCACATTTGACCCAATTATGAGAAATAAATAGATAAATCATTAATTATATTATTTTTCTCTAGGAATAATTAATTAATCACTAATTAGTTATTATTCCTTTTCAAGTTTGACGATATCCCATAGGAATAATTAAATAAATCATTATTTTTTTATTATTCCTTAACCATATTTCTTAACTTTTTTTCCAAAGAAAAAATCGAACTTCTTATTAAGGAAACAAAAAGTTACATAGTATATGAATTTAAGCATTCAGTGAACTGTATGTTTTTCATCAAAACATAGAGTTTTCTGAGATGGTAAGTAAAAAACCTCTTACTCTTCCATCTCAATGTGCAAATGAAAATGTTGAGCCATATCTTGGGCCACTTCATAGAGGAAAACAGCCCAAACAGGAGTATGATCAACATTCTATCATCACTGTATTTAAAGCAAGAATCCAAAAATAGTTGAAATTGCCTCGATGTGAAATGAAAACTTTATACCATTTTCTGGGCCTCCTCATAGAGGAAAACAACCCGAACAAGAGTATCATTAGTAGCTAGCCATCAATAACATAACAAACCAAAATCATTATCTATTTTTAATTCCCCATTTTACATAGAAATAGAGTCTGTGTTTCAAAGCACGAAAAGCATATTTAAAAGAAGGAAAGTAAAAGTTGGATAAGTCTTTCTTTCTGTCTTTGGTCTCAAAAAGGAGGCTGATTTGACACACAGATCTCTTCAAACTCAGATTCTTCTATCCTCCAACAATCTAGATCCTGTTGTACACCTACTTTATAAAGTTGGTCTACTGCACTGTTCCATTCCCTATAAATATGACATCTTTTAATATCATTAAAAAACTGTTTAAGATATTTATCTTCTTCTAATAAAGGAGATAGAATATAATTTTGACATCTTCTCTAGCCATTGAACCATTTGATAATACTTATAGAGTCCCCGAAAATATGAACTGAATGAATGCCCACGTGGGTGATCCAACAAAGTAGAAGTTTTAATGCTAGAATTTTAGCATAATTATTGGAACCTTCACTCAGTGCTACTGAGGCTTTTATGTTTCTATGGTCATTGATGTGTATCGCCATGCCTACCCCACATCTATTATTTTAGGTTGACGCCCCATTAAAATAATCCCACGGTGTTTTTTCTCTTATTTGTTCCTCTCTTATTACCCTTGGAATTTCTTCCCGGGTTGGCTAAGGTATTCTTTCATAGATTGCAGCACATTCTGTAGCAATGTGTCATGCTGAAGGAATCAGATCCTTGAATATACTTTTGTTTCAGTCCATTCAGATACCCCAAGAAATAATAAGAGGGAGATTTCACATATTTCCTTCGGGAGAGTCCTTCCACCATTTTTGCCATACCTTTGTTAGGACTTCCCCTTCCCATTTCTTGTTATTCTATAGAAGCCTTCGAGATTCCAGCCAAACCTCCCTAGTAAAAGGGCATTTTAGAAAGAGGTGTTGGATCAGTTCTATATCATTTTTGCATAAGGCACAACTGCCTGGACCCGAATTAAATCTCCTCTGTAAAGTGTCCCAAGTTGGAACTTTGTTTCTTAGGATGCACCAGAAGAAAATTCTTGCTTTTGGTGGGAATTTTAGCTTCCAATTGTGATTTACCCACCATTCTAGATTCCCCCATCCCTTTTTTGACATAAGGAATTTGTAACCATATTTTGGGGAATAAATACCTGAGGGGGCATGTGCCCATACTAGCTGGTCTGGTCTATTTCTGAGCCTCACATTTGACCTTAACAGTTCCATGGTGTAGTCATGCCACTACTCCCTCCATTGTTAGTTAAGGTTAAGGTCCATCCCAGATAGTCGTGCTTAGCCCCATATAGTGGAGTGGCCAGCTTTTTCAATCTGTTTTAGATGGTGTATGCCTCTTGATTTAAGTTGATTAATAATACTCGAGAATAGTGAATAGCCTTCATTGCTTCCCACCCATGTATCCTTCCCTATCGTTACTTGATCTTCGTTCCCAAAATGGTAGGAGAGTCCCTACTCTATGATGTTGATAGCATCTAAAGTTGCTTTCCACACCACTAAAGAGTTCCCATTCTTCTTATTTGGATTCTTGATCCACTCATCCATTAGAGTGGGATCAACATATTTTCTCTTGACTACTATGTGTAGGTTTCAACCCCATATAGAAATTACTTGCATATCAATTCTAAAACACAGAAACTAAACAATGTGAGAGAATAACACATATACACAGAGATTTTCCACTGGATCCCAAAACCAGGACTACCAAATTAAATTTTCATTATATTCCTTTCAATGTTATAATACATATTTATACATGTCGTAGCATCCAATACCATGGACCGAAAACCATCACGTCCAAAACCATGGACCGAAAACCATCGCATCCAAAACCATGTGCAAAAACCATGCACAAAACCATAGGTAGGTCTATCCGACCTAATATAGGGTCCAAAAAACAATTTCCTGGGGTGTTGCCCCGAATCCCGTAGAGGGGGGCTACCTAGCCCTATCAAACACCCTATGACCCCCCCGCTACGCAACGAAGGGGGGGCTCCAACCCCCTCTAACCCCCCAATTAACTACGTAGGTTAGTCGTTGAAAGAATATAACACATCCCAACATTCTCCCACTTGTTGTCTTCTTTCCACAAGGGGCCACAGGAGAGCTTGGTTATTTATCTAGCCCTAAAACGCCCATTGTTTCTCTACACCAAGTGAACTTCACCGACCTCACATATTTTGTCAATGCATCTACAGTATTCTTCAAAGTGTCCACCTTTACCAACAACCCCTTTTTGTCTTCTATCATGTCCCTCACAAAGTGATACTGAACAACAATGTGCTTTGTATTTGAATGATAAGTAGGGTTATTTACCAAGAAAATTGCACTTTCACTGTCACAATCTATCCTTATATCTCCCTGTACTAACCTGATACTTTAACACAATCTCTGCAACCAAACTGCTTCCTTTCTTGCATGAGTGGCTGCCATGTATTCGACCTCTGTAGTTGATAGTGCCACTACAGATTGCTTCTTACTCATCCAACTGACTGCACCTCCAAATATGTTAAACACATACCCACTTGTAGCTCTTCTTTGATCTAGATCTCCAGCCCAGTCTGCATCAACAAAGCCACAAATATCCAACACTTTGTCCAATCCTAGTCTTCTTTGGTAGCATAAGCCATAATCATTAGTGCCACGCAAATACCTGAAAAATCGCTTCACTGTTATCTAGTGTTCCTTACCTAGTTTTGACATAAACCTGCTAAATACTCCCACTACATGTGAAATTTCTGGTCAAGTACAGACCATCGCATACATCAGGCTACCAACTGCACTTGCATATGGAACATGGGATATGTCCTCTTCCTCTTCTTGTGTCTTGGGACATTGTTCAGTAGATAACTTTAAACCTATAGGAATAGGAACCTTCACCGGTTTACTATCCAGCATATTAAACCTCTACAATATTCTCTTGACATACTTCCTCTAGTTTAGCAAGAGCTTCCTCTTTGCCCAATCTCTTTTAATTTTCATGCCCAAAATATAGTTTGCAGCACCAAGATCTTTCATGTTGAATTTGAAGGACAATTGGGTCTTCAAATCCTAGATAATTTCTTTGTCATTTCCAACTGGCAACATATCATCCACATACAATACCAGATAAATAACACCGTCACTAATTAATTTAAAATACACAGTGATCTGCTTTGCTTCTGGTGAGGCCAAGTCCCTGTATAAATGTATCAAATTTTTGATACCACATCCTTGGTGACGGTTTTAACCCATATAGAGACTTCTTTAACTTGCATACTAGTTCTTTCTTACCCTTCACTACAAAGCCTTTAGTTTGCTTCATGTAGATCTCCTATTCCAAATCCCTGTGAAGAAATGTTATCTTCACATCCATCTGTTCTACCTCAAAATCAAAAGCATTAGCAACAGATAAAAGTAATCTAATAAAAGCTACCTTGGCAACAGGAGAAAAAATATCACCAAAATCAATTCCCGACACCTGGGAATAACCTTTTGCTACCAACTGAGCTTTGTATTTCTCCACCTTTCCTTTTGCATTTGTCTTCTACTTGAACACCCATTTGCTGCCAATTGGTTTTATTCCATCCGGAAACTCCACTTGATCCCATGCCTCATTTTGTGCAAAGATGCCATTTCATCAACCATGGCCTCATTCCAGAGTTTTCCATCCTCTGAATCTACTGCTTCCTTCACAGTTCAGGGATCATCATCAGTAATAGATAAATAAAAATTTGAATATAAAGTAGATGGACTATACCTTTCTGGTTGCCTTGTTTCTTGCACAGATCTTCTCACACCTGGAGTTTGTGGCTCTTCATCTTCTGATTCATCTTCTGCTATAGAGTCTAATTCTTCCTCCTTTAGCTGAAACTCTATCTTTTCAGGTTCCTTTGGTTGGACTTCATGTTTAATAAGATCTTTAACCTCTCTAAACACCACACCTTTGCTATACATAACCTTCCTTGTTACTGGGTTCCAAAGCTTATAACCCTTTAAACCATCCTTGTACCCGATAAAGATGCAATTTTTAGATTTAATATCCAATTTTGTTATTTTCTCCTTTGGAACATGTACATATGCATCACATCCAAATACCCTCAGATGTGAAAGAGAGGGTTTCTTACCAGTCCATACCTCTTGTGGAGTCTTATACTCCAACGCTAATGAAGGTGACCTGCTGACCAGGTAACATGCAGTCTCCACTGCCTCTACCCATAATTATTGTCCTAGCCTAGTACCACTAAGCATGCTTCTTGCCCTTTCTATCAATGTCTTGTTCATTCTTTCTACAACTCCATTTTGCTCAAGTGTATATGGAGTAGTCTTATTCCATGCTATACCACACTTCTTACATAATTCTTCAAATTCCTTACTGCAAAACTCTCGATCGTTATCTATCCTCAGCACCTTTATCTTCTTCTCTATCTGGCTTTTTACCAGAGCCTTAAATTCTTTAAACCTCTCAAAGACTTCAGATTTATTCTTAAGGATATATATCCATGTATTCCTTGAGAAGTAAACTATAAACAACACATAGTACACAAACTTCTCGAGTGATGGAACCTTCACAGGTCCAAACACATCATTGTGCACAAGCTCTAATATATGTTTCACCCTCTTACCACCAGAGGGGAAACTCACTTGATTCTACTTCCCATATACATAATTTTCACAGAAATCAAAATCCAAAAAGCTATTACTCAAACCTTCTACCATACCTTTACCATGAAGTATTCGAAGGCCCTTATCTCCAATATGTCCAAGCCTTTGATGCCACAACATGATCTTCTCTCCAGAGACCACTAGATTTTATGCTCCACTTTTAGGAACCATAGAACTGTCGCACCCATCAACAATAGTGCTACCTTGTAGCTTGTACAGAGTTTCAGTCTGAACTCCCCGCATCAATACCATTGCTCCCTGAACCATCTTGCTAGTATCCTTCACGAACATTGTTTTTACACCTACATCATCCATCTTGCTTACAGAAATCAGATTTCTGGCCAATGCAGGAATATGAAGAACACCCGGAAGTGTTCTAACCCTTCCACATTGCAACTTCAACTTTACTTTTCTGTGACCAACAATTCTAGCCTCCCTGTCATCCCCTAGGAAGACATCACCACCATCATATTTCTCATACTTGCAAAAACACACTCTATGGGGAGTGAAGTGAAAGGATGCACCTGATTCAATCAACCATCCCTCATGATCTACATGTGTACTTGAAGAATCCAAGTACACATATCCACCGTCATCTGAGGTGGTTTTTGCCTCTGCAAAAGGAGCATCATCAGTGTTGGGTTGTGTTATATTCTTTCCATGACTAGCCCACGTAGTTAATCGGGGCGTTCGAAGGGGGGTAGACCCCTCATTTCGTTGCATTGATTGCGTAGTGGGACGAGTCACAGGGGATTTGAGGGGTGTAGGTAACCCCACTCTATGCGGTCCGGGCAGTGCCCTGTAAAATTATGTTTTTTGATTCTATATTAGGTTGGGCAGACCTACCTATGGTTTTGCGCATGATTTTTCGCACATGGTTTTGGCCGCGAAGGTTTTCGGTCCATGGTTTTTTACGCGATGGTTTTTAGTCCATGGTTTTTGACGCGATAGTTTTTATTCCATGGTATTGGATGCTTTGGCATGTATAAATATGTATTGTAACATTGAAAGGAGCATAATGAAAAATCAAGCTAGTAGTCCCGGTTTTGGGATCTAGGGGAAAATCTTTGTGTATATGTGTTTTATGTGTTATGCTCTTGCATTGTTTATTTTCTGTGTTTTAGAATTCATATGCATGTAATTTCTGTACGAGGTTAAACCTACATTTTGTATCAGAGTTGTTTTGCCTTCAAGGGGACGCCTTTGTTGTTGAGGGGTTTCGCTTGGGCCTGTGGTAGACCCTATTCAGTGGGAGATTTGCGAGATCAATTCTGGTGGTGAAAGAAGATGGCGAGCAGTGGAAATATGGAGATCGAGAAATTTAATGGTTAGAGTTTTGAGTTGTGGAAACTCAAGATGGAGGATCTGTTGGTAGATAAAGATTAGTGGATAGCGGTAGATCTAGGTACTAAGCTAATGGGAGTGCCCGATGAAGAATGGAAGAAGTTGGATCGGAAGGCAAAGAACACAATACGATTATGTGTCTCAGATTCAATATTGTTGAATGTATCAAGGGAAGCTATGACGAAGGCTTTGTGGGATAAGTTAGGGACTTTGTACCAATCTAAGTCTCTGTTGAATAAATTGTTCCTACAAAAAGAGTTGTGTAACCTAGGGATGAAAGATGGAGACTCGGTGATAGAGCATCTAAACGCATTTAATACTATGGTCAGTTAGTTATCATCTCTTGATATTAAAATTTCAGATGAAGATAAGTGCATAAGTTTTTTGTGTTCTCTACCAGATTCATGGGATAGTCTGGTTATTGCAATAGGTAGCAATGCAACTGCCTTGTAATTTGATGAAATAGTCTCATCCTTGCTGACAGAGGAAATGAGAAGGAAAAATATGGAGAGCCAGAATGGTGATGCCTTGTCTTTACGAGGATGGTCCTAGAATAGAAAAAAAATAAGTCAATGAGTGGGAGATCTAAATCTAGAGGGATATCTAAATCTCTAGGAAAACTTGTAAAGGTGGTGTGCTGGAAATGCAGAAAGGAAGGGCACTACAAAAGGGACAGTGAATCTAAAGCTCCTGATAAGGAAAGAGATCTTATGATGCTCCTTCTATACAGGTGAAAACCACCTTAGATGAAGGTGGGGATGTGTACTTGGCTTCTTCAAGTACACATGTAGATCATGAGGCATGGTTGATTGACTCAGGTGCATCCTTTAACTTCACTCCCCATAGAGAGTGGTTCTGTGAGTATGATAAATATGATGGCGGTGATTTCTTCTTGGGGGATGATAGGAAGGCTAGAATCATTGATCGCGGAAAAGTAATGTTGAAGTTGCAAGGTGGAAGGGTTAGAACAATTTCGGGTGTTCTGCATATTCTTGCATTAGCTAGAAATCTAATTTCTATAAGCAAGCTGGATGATGTTGTTGTAAAAATAGTGTTCAAGAAGGATACCTACAAGATGGTTTCGGGGTACTGGTATTGATGAAGGGAGCTCGAATTGGAACTCTGTACAAGCTTCAAGGTAGCACTTTTGTTGATGGGTGCAACAATTTCGTGGTTCTTGAAAGTGGAGTAGAAAATCTAGTGGTCTCTAGAGAGAAGACCATGCTATGGCATCAAAGGTTTGGACATATTGGAGAGAAGGGCCTTTGAATACTTCATGGTAAAGGTATGGTAGAAGGTATGAGTAATAGCTCTCTCGATTTTGATTTCTGTGAAAATTGTGTATATGGGAAGTAGAATCGGGTGCGTTTCCCCTCTGGTGGTAAGAGGGCGAAACAAATATTAGAGCTTGTGCACAGTGATGTGTTTGGATCTGTGAAGGTTCCATCACGGGGTAAGTCTATGTACTATGTATCATTTATATATTACTTCTCAAGGAATGCATGGATACATTTCCTTAAGAAGAAATCTGAAGTCTTTGACAAGTTTAAAGAATTTAAGGCTTTAGTGGAAAACCAGACAGAGAAGAATATAAAGGTGCTGAGGACAGGTAATGGTGGAGAATTTTGCAATAAGGAATTTGATGGATTCTGTAAGAAGTGTGGTATAGCATGGCAAAACACTACTCCATATACACTTCAGCAAAATGGAGTTGCAGAAATAATGAACAAGATGTTGATGGAAAGGGTAAGAGGCATGCTCAGTGGTGCTGCGTTAGGACATGAATTCTGGGCAAAGGCGGTGAAGAGAGCATGTTACCTGGTCAACTGAACACCTTCATTAGTGTTGGAGGATAGGAATCCACAAGAGGTATGGACTGGTAATAAACCCTCTCTTTCACATCTGAGGGTATTTGGATGTGATGCATATGTACATGTTCCAAAGGAGAAACAAACCAAGTTGATAGTAAATCTAAAAATTGCATCTTTATTGGGTATAAGGATGGTTTAAAGGGTTATAAGCTTTGGAACCCAGTAACAAGTAAGGTTTTGTATAGCTAAGATATGGTGTTCAGAGAGGTGAAAGATGTTATTAAACATGAAGTCCAACAAAAGGAACCTGAGAAGATAGAGTTTCAGCTAAAGGAGGAAGAATTGGACTCTATAGCAGAGGAGGAATCAGAAGATGAAGAGCCACAAACTCTAGGTGTGAGAAGATCAGTTCGAGAAAAAAGGCAGCCAAAGAGGTATAGTCCAACTTCCTTTTGTTCAAATTTTACTTTTTCTATTACTGATGATGATCCCAAAACTGTGAAGGAAGCAGTAGATTCAGAGGATGGAAAACTCTAGAAAGAGGCCATGGTTGATAAAATGGCATCTTTGCACAAAAATGAGGCTTGGGATCTGGTGGAGTTGCCGTCTGGAAGGAAACCCATTGGCAACAAATGGGTGTTCAAGAAGAAGACAAATGTCCCATGTTCCATATGCAAGTGCATTCAGTAGCCTGATGTATGTAATGGTCTGTACTAGACTAGACATTGATGCAGTGGGAGTATTGAGCAAGTTTATGTCAAAACCAAGGAAGGAGCACTGGATGGCAGTGAGCGAGTTTTCAGGTATTTGCATGGCACTACTGATTATGGTTTGTGCTACCAAGGAAGACCAAGATTAGACAGAGTGTTGGATATATTATCACTCAGATTTTTTCCTTAGAAGTTATCAAAGAAGGAATAGTTCAAGGTAACCACAAACCAATCTTTTAGATTCAAGTTCTAGCCAACCTAATTCCAGAGAGGGCTCTCTCTTTATAATTTAACTTTATTTAAATAAGATTTCAGTCTAGTTCTTAATCTTTAGGATTGTTTGTTTTGATTGGGTGGTGGAATTAAGAAAACAAATGGGCAAAGCAAATATTCAGGCGATTGGGCTATCGAGTCAATCAAGAAAAGCTTAATTGGATTTAATCTATCACTGAGGTAAAAGTCCACAGGGCAGGCTAGCATAGCAAGAGAAAATCTGCAGGTTCAAATGGGTGAAATTCCTAACCAGGGCCAAGGGAAATGAAGAATCCTTAACCAGGATTGGGATGAAGAAAGGAAGGATAGCTAGTAGCAAAGGGAAATGAAAAATCCTCAACTATGGGCCAAAAGGGGGGGTAAACTACGGAAGTAAGGGGGCAATTAAGAATCCCTAGACCAATTCAATTTAGTAGGAAACATAAATAAAGAAAATAGTTAAAACAGAGAGCACTTAAGCTAATTCTGATGATATTGTTCCTTGTTTTCTTTTTATATTGTATAAGAAACACATACGAATATTTCATAACATAAAGAGAATGCAATATTTAAACATGAGAAAATGATACTTATTTGTTCCAATTGTGCACAATAATCCAGTGAAATGTCCTCAACTTTATTTCATTTCCAGTAAAACCAGTCCAGTCTTGAGTACATTAGAGCCTTGGCTCAAAAATAATATGTCCACAGAAATGTATTTTAATCCACCCTAATTACTTCGATTTGTGAAGTATTTATACAAAAATTAATACAAAATATCTCATAACTATATGAGAATTATTCTAGGAAACAAAAAAT
Source organism: Pinus taeda (assembly GCA_000404065.3). NCBI lineage: Eukaryota > Viridiplantae > Streptophyta > Pinopsida > Pinales > Pinaceae > Pinus > Pinus taeda. The sequence continues at coordinate 102,798 of APFE030059146.1, forward strand.
ATCTTCAACACAAAGATAGAGACAAATGGAGAATTGTCTTCTAGTTGTCCCTTTTATTGTGACTGTGTTGGACATAATGATTCAGATTTGGCTCTTGCAGTTGCTTTGTAATTATTTGCTAGAATCACTTTCATCTTTGACCTACTGATACTCTTTATCTGTGCTATTTGATCCTATCTTACCTATTTTACCTGGTAGTTATCTTTTACCTTATAAATTTACTATAATAACTTATAGTAAATCAGTCAAACTGGTCCGCCATTCACTGTCAGGTAGCTTCATCCTTATCATTTTCCTGTAGATTTCATCAACTTCTTTGTACTTAGAAAAATTTGGTTTACTTGTGAATACGTGCTTGACTTCATGTTCTATGTAGAACAAATTCTCCAAGCCATCATAAAGCACTTTTCCAGTGGGTAAAGATTTCACCCCTGAAGTACGAGCTTGGCTTTTGGCCAACTTGTTTAACTTGTCAACATAATCTTCCGGGTCATCAAATTATCATGGATCACCATAGGATTGGGGAGTCCTTTATTTTTTAAGATGCCATACTTTAGCATAAAGCTATCAATGTATGTTTGGATGCTCTGACATCTTTTCTCCAAGTTAAGCATTAAGTTCTTTTTGGTGAGAAATTTTTTGATTTCTATGATTGTTGTTGTTCTGTCATCTATCTCCAGTTCATCGAGCTGATATCTATTTTTGTTGTTCAAAAAGGTGATCAACTGATTGGCTTCTTCTGGTTTATTTCCCAATTCTTCCACTGTCTTTTGGATTTCCTCTATAGCCATTTTGACTAATTTTGTTTGCTAAAAAATAATTTGAATAGAAGGCCAGACGTCATTGATGGAATCAATGATGTTCGCCCAAAGGATTTATTTCATGTCTCCCAATGGTTCTTGCAGTGTTAAATCCTTCTCAAGGGATTTTATCCTTTCTTCCATCCTTAGGTTTCTCTGAGTTTCTTCTTTGTGTTGTATTTGTGCAAATTTACAATTGGTTTCTAAACTTGTCCCTTGTTTTCTGAGTTTCTTGAGTTCAGTGGCCTGGATACTCATTCCTTCCATGGCCTTGATCAACTCTGTAGTTTTCTCTATTGGCATCTCTACACTGGTTGATGTACATGTGCCTGATGTAGTACCTGTCACTGGCAATGCCGTTGTTGGTGGAATTGTTGGTGCCAAGGTAGTTGCCAAGATGGAAGGCACTACTGTTGAAACTGTAGGTATTACAGTCTGACGAATGGTGGCCAACTCACTCTACTTGGACTGTATCAAATTATCCAATTCTTTTTCAATTTCCCTTAATTGGTCATCTAGATTAAGGATTAGGTCCATAAGTTCTTCCTCCTTCTGTGTTTCTAACACTTAAGCTGTTTGAGGATGATGTAGAGGAGGAATCTTGAGTTGCTTCTTTAGTGCAGCTATGTCATCATTTTTCTTCTTTATCAGTTGCTCTGCTGCTTTAACATCCTTGGGATCATGTCCCAACTCTATGACTAAGTCCTCTAAGGACTTTATTCTAGTGTCTTTGGCCTAAGAAGAGGAATTTTCCAACTGAAATTGTGTTGAGATGTTATTCAATGAATTCTAAAGTTGGTGGGCTGCTATGGCCTTGCTGTTCAAGGTGAAATATACCATTTCTCTAGTTTGTTTATGCAACTCAATTTGGTCAATAGGATGGATATCCTTTGCCAATACCTCGAAATCTATCTTAAGGTAATCTACAATTGATTTTGGTTGTTGTATGGTTGGCTTGAGAAAGCTCATCTACATCTTGCCTTCTTTTATATCAAAGGCTGACATTAGCCTTGTTTGGTTTGTTGGAGCCATCCTTAGATACTCTGCATAGCTTTGTACCTTCAGCCTCTCATTCCTTGCCTCTCATTCCTTTTCTTTTTCTTTGATGTCTTGGGTTTGTCTAGTGGGAGCCCTAAAGGAGGATACTTCCACACTCTATTTCCTTTCCAACATTTGAGTTTGAAAGGTGGAAGGTTCTTGTGTCCATCCTGAAGTAGTGTTGTGCCTGCTTTCTATCCTCTCTGCCCCTGAAATCCCTGTTGTTTCCTTAGTGTATTCTTGCTTTGCATATGGATTTAACCTCTGTCTCTTAGCATAGGTTTGGTCAATTGGCCTACTCGAAGGAGTGGCTTCCTCTCTGTCTCTTTTAAGGTTCCTTTCCTCCTTAAGAGGAGTCTACAAAATAGGGGGATTGCTCATGATTTGTTCAGGATGAGAAAGTTCCTCCGAAATTTCAGTCTGTTCAGATTCTTCTGGCTGTTCTGAAGTTCTGGTTGCTCTAATGGTCCTACCTCTGTTGACTGACCTACTTCTTCTATCTACCCACTCTAGCCATGTGCTTGTCTCTGAGACTGAGACTCTCTTAGAACCTGTATAAAGGAATCCTCATCAAGTCTTCTGTCTAAGTCCATTAATACATTATCAACAACAACCTCTATACTATCTCGTTCTATTAAATTGCCTTCCACCCATTCAGATTGATTAGCATGATCCCGTGGTTGATGTAAGGAGATAGTTTATTCTTTTGTCTCCTATTACAAATGAAGATGAAGGGGTCACAGGTCCACATGAAACTCTGTTTTAGTTTCAAACTTTGGAGCATTTGATCTGCCTCCTTTCCTACTTCCCTACTGTTACAAATGAATGCGCCCAATTGATCTTTTATTCCAAGTTGGGCTTTCTTCTTGGCTTTTACAAAGTGCACCTCATCTGAATTGATGATTTGTCTATAATACTCCAAAGAAAATAATCCCATGGGGAGGTATTTTGGCAATTTGTAAGGTGACAATTCACATCATAAATTCTGATTTCAATGTGGTTTTGGTGCAAGTACAAATCCCCCACTTTGTACTACTTTGACAACTGTAGGACCCTCCTGATGTCTGCACTAATTCTGGGTGGAGGATTCCTAGTAGCATGGTTGTCACAAGGTAAACAAAGAGGTCTATGAAGTTTGTGTTAGCTTACTGCTGCGGCAAGTTGTTCTTTTTTCATGATTGGCATTTCACAGGCCAAATATGTCGTACTTTGCTTGCTGCAATGCTCCATATTTGCTTAACAGTCTCCAAGTGAAGAAGGCTACATCAAGTTCATTCAATTGCCTTCAAATTTTGTAAAGTTATCTCGGTATCACCATTTTTCAGTTAAAGGGAGGTCCAAACAGTTTAAGCTTGGTCTCCCTAGGTTTAAATTTCCTGTTTTAGAATGTAGAGAATGTAAATCTGTCCAAACAGTTTAATCTTGGCAGATTCTTAGATAGGTAGAGAAGCAGAGGAGCCCAACAACTTAATCTGGGCCCTCGGAAGAAATAAGGGTAGTATGTAGATAGGAAAGCATCAAAAGGAAAAATGAATGACTGGTTTGCAAGTCTAAGTGCACCCCCAAAACAAAAAAGAAAAAATGCTAGGTAAGTAGG
>APFE030059150.1:2640-18047 GCA_000404065.3 Pinus taeda
TGTTGGAGCAAAACCGAGCAATCATGGGCTAGATGACAGCCAAGCTTGAGGTGAGGATTCGTAGGGGGGTTGTCTATGACATTAAATAACCCTTCCTCGGGATCTCCACCCCCAACTCTGACCTCAAAGGCCACCAAAAATGGATCTTGAAGGCAGCCAAGCAGATTTTGGAAAAGGGACTGTCTACTAACAGTTGGACAGCCAAGTCCCCCAGATTTAGGAGGCTTGTTAGGGCCCTCGTGGTGTATAAATGATAAGGCCTCAGCCTTCGTAAGGGACTTTTGAAACCATTGCATTTTTTGCACTATAGTGCTGTCACCTTCAGCTCGTTTTCTTGTAGCCATTTTGGCATAACTTTTGACTGATGACTATTTTTTGATAATGATAAGCAGTACTATATTATATCAACTCTGATTTTTCCATAGGAGTCGTAGCTCTCAGGGTTGGGCCCAACCTGAGAGCCTAGGGCCTACTTCATGTATTGTTATCTTTCCTTTATGCATCGTTGTTTTCCTTTTTATGCATTTGCAACGTATTTCTGTTAGGCAGATTAAGTTGTATTGATTAACTAGGTCATTGTTTATGAATAGAATTGCTTCAGATGTTTAGAATAGATTAGTAGGATAATAACATGAAAAAAGCTCCAGAAAAGGGTCAAAAAACACTCTTGGTTTCACCTCGTCCTCATTGGATCAGGCGCTGGAATTGAAGTAACCGTGCTGTCCCAAACAAAAACACTAGTTTGCTTTGCCATGCAATCATTAGTGTGATGTTTTCATTTGCAGAAGTTGGTTATGTGTTCATATCTCTAAAATGTCTCATTGCATAGTTGATATATATGGTTATCCTTCAAATAAAGCTATTGTTCATTCACTTTATTGTTAGCTAGGACTTTGATTACTTGCAAGACTGTATTGATTCAGTTTAAAGTACTCTGTGCAGAGCATCTCCTCCACTCCTTCATGCCCCCAAGCTTCATCAGAGCCATCTCCTAACTAAGGTCCTTGTCTCACATTTGTCCTCTTTCCCACGTAACCCTACCCTTTTTGTGCAACCATTACTTCTGCCTTCTTTTAGCCAATTCAACCATCTACACCTTCTCACCACTCCCTCCACCAATCCCTGGGCCACTTCAGACCCCTATCCTACCTCCATATCCATTCATGCATCTTCCCTCACTCACCCATTCTCCAAAATCCCATTTTTAAACATCCTGTAGAAATTTCTGAACATCCTGTAGAAATTCTTGAACATCTTGTAAAACCCCTGCAGACTTCTTGTAGAAGCTCACAAATGAGGTTTCTTGATAGCCAAACTTTGTGAAACTCCCTGGAAGGGTGTTAGGGACTCCTTAGACCCTCTCTGAACCTTCCCAACCTCTTCCAAGCATTTCTCCTCCTTGATCCACCCCTGCACAATCAAGAACAGTGAAAGCATATGCATGATGAAACTGACGACTTAATCAAAAACAAAAAAGGATGTTTTCTTCAGATAGAGGTAGTCTAGACACATGTATTTTACCTTCATAGAAGTAATGGCATCTCTTTCAGTAGTTTTCATTCTCTTCTTTGCGTCAGTAGGACTAGCTGGTAGAATTAGGGTTTGCTAAGGTTTCTGCTTTCCTTCAGTTTTTCAATCTCTTTTCGCAAATAGATTAGCTTCCTTCGAGTTAGCTTTCATCCATCAATTAAAAAGCTTATTCTAAGAGCTCATAGAAGTTGGCTTAAGCTCCTAGCGGACTTGTGCCAGCTAACCAAGTGACAGCTGCAGCAAGAGATAGTACTTGTGCATACAACATTGTCGCTTCGAAGTTTGTTATGAACTACCGGGTTGATAAAGTTAAAGAAGGGAGTTCCAGGAGTTGCAGCATTATTGCTGCAATATTGGAGCCCACTACCTTGCAAGATTCTGCATAAGTTTTTTGGAAATTCCTATGAGCTGCAATTGCCTCCACGTATAGGAATATTACCCATCTTTAATGTGGTGGACTTATTCCCATACACTACCAGTCCTGAAGGGGGTAGTTCAGCGTAGCAAACTTGGGATACCTAGGAAGAGAGTAGTTCATGGATGAGACAAATGCCTTCAGCTTAGCCCCTTGAGATCGAAGGAATCCTCGATACACAAGTGGCTAGGTGGAATCGAAGAAAGGAGTACCTACAATACTTCATCAAGTGGAAGAACCATCCCATTGAGGACAATTCGTGACTTGACGCAGGTCAGATACAACGTGCAGGGTATTCTATCAAGGAGCTCATGGACTGGAGCCATGAATTTTCATCTACCCCGGGAGCCTGATGCAGGAGCATCCAGCTAAGGGAAGTCATGGTTGGAGTATTTGTCTTTGCAGACAGAAGGAGTTTATGTTAGTTTTTTTAATTTCCATTTCAATTTCTAATTAACAACATTTAGGACCTTATGTTAAGTTTAAGGCTGTCTCAACCCACTGTTTATTTTTATTTACCATTCTTTTTATTTTTTGTTTCAAATTAACATTAGAATACAAAAAACAATGAACAATTATCAATGAGTAGCTAAAATGTAACTACTAACAGTTTAAATAATTGTACAGTGATCTTTAAGAGAAAAGAAAAAAATCCACTGTAATCATCCATCATAATATGAATAAAAAGAAGCACACAAACATTTTGAGAAGAAGAAAATCTGAGTCCATGTATTGCAGCCTAAAATTATTTAATCAAATTCATCTACCCATTTCCTAACAGTGACAGAGAGCAAACATTATCACAGAGGCAAGAAGAAAATGCAGTTGATTCCCATAGAACAATAGAGAGGGTTTGCAGAAGATTCAAATACGACAAATATCTACAGGTCCCAATATAACTCGTAACATTTCCATTTACCATTTACTTTTCAAAAATCTCTGTGTATATATAGATATAAAAAATTTACAATCCAAGATACAATTATTAAAACACAGACAAGCTACGAAATAGAGGTCCTCCGTAATAGTGCCAAATACAACTACGAATTCACCATAGAGCCGACATAAATATAGTTTCATAAGTTAACAACCCGAAGGCATAAATACACAAGACCATGAAATAATGAGATAGAAGCCACAACCCTCAACAACAGAGAAACGACAAGGCATGACCCTACTCGATACAAGAGCGTAGGTGTTAGGGCATGAGACCAGCAATCAGTGAGCCCAGCGATTCACCTGTCGTGGCCACCAAACAAAGCCATCAGAATCCAAGTAACAGAGCCATGAAAATAAATTGAAGATAGTGCCAAGGATTTAAGGCGAGTTCACTTACCAGAGGAGTCGAGCCTTGCAAATAGAGGAAGGAAGCCGCAGACCAAGGTCACAGTCACAGAGCACCCACTACTCACAAGGAGCAAGAACAATCAGTAACTGTAGAAAACAAAGGAGAAGCTTAAAACATGGAAGAAGAACTTACCTCTGTTTGAATGCTGGATGAAAGCTGAGAGTCGAGCCACCCCACAATCATGACCTGCAACAAAACGGCGAGCTTACAGTTAAACAGTGAGACGAAAACCTTGAAGGCAAAAGTATAATCGAAACCACATAACGAAAAACAAATTTATAGAGCCGAGGTAACCCAAGAGTATAGCTGAAGTAGCGCCTGCAGAACCACAAGATAGGCGGCCAACACAGGACAGAAGCTGAGGGTTTCATGCGCGCGATGCTGAGCTTCGAATTGACACACATAACCAAAAAATAAAGGAGCATCGCAGCCACAGCTGAGGCATACAGCCGGGGGAAAGAAGAGACCAACATACAGCTAACCACAACAATTAACAGAACTTGCTGATAGAAACCCTCACGGAGAACCATTCCGAGAACAGGATAGTCGAAGCCCTCAAGGAGCAGCAACCTGGACCAGAAGCAAAGACCTCACCTCGACGGAGCAGCAAAGCACCGGAACAACGATGGAATGACCGAGACTAAGATTTGTTTAGCATAGTGAAGAGGCGGGAGAAGCAAGACCCGAGGAAAGGACAATTGTCCTCACACCATTAAATCACCAGTACCACGCCATAAAACTAATCAACAATAAAATCATCCCCACAATCACCCAATTAATGACATGTCGTAAGTGATCAGGGCTGGTCCCATCAATGTCCCAAGGCCCAGAGGCATCTCGCAGGAATGAAAGTCTTCCCACATCTAGGAGGAGTGAAAGTCTACCCCTTTACAGACCACTAACAAGTTATTCCAAATGGTGTAGTTTTCTTAATAACATTGATAAGCCAGCCTCCATTCACAAATAGTAGACAAAAATAAATATCCTCACTGCTAATTTGACAACTAAATTATGATAAAAATAAAAATAAAAAATAAACTTATATTAATAAAATAAAAAAACAATCGATTTATAAATATCAACAATACGTTAAAAATGTTAAAAAACTACCAAAATAAAACATATCAAGGGGTTTATAAGGGATCAAGGGATCAAGGGATAAGGCCTTAGGGGTTAATATGTTATTGACCATCCAAGGGTTATGTGTACTTAGGAGTATTTGGTTTTCTATATCGAGCAAACATGAGCTTGGGTGAGAGCAAGAAAAAAATACAACAAATCAATGCGATCATTAAGTGTGTGTAATTTAGCAAGATGTTTAAGATTATGTTGAAATTGTTTAGGAACAATCACCTAGAAATCATCAAACCTTTTCCATTCCATCACATTTACAAATGTACTCAAAGTACAAGACTTAAACAATAATACCAATGAATCTAGACAATACCAATTTAGTTCAAGCATGACAATCTCAAGGTAAATACTATAATATTGTTCATACTGGCTTCCATAAGACAAGAGAATGAGATAGGAAAGGACACAAAATGTATTTGATCCCTATATTCTCTAAAATATTTGATTATTACAAGTGGAGGGTGGATCTTATATTATCTTTTTTAATCATTTTTAAATTAAAAAAAATAAAAATAAAAATGAATAAATAAAAATTCTAAAAAGGATGTGGACTTTTAATCTTATATGAAAGTTATTCTCACAATGAAAGTTACCACTAAAATTAGTTGGTGGATAGATGGCTCTATGAATATATGTACAAGAGGAAGATAAGCCTTTCTTATTCTTTATTGTTTGGTCTTGTGTTTGTCTCTAATTATTATTTATATACCTATTTATTCCTAATTTCCTATTTTTTGCATCATTGCTCCTAAATAGGTAGGTCTCATATTGTCTAGGTTAGCTATCAAAATTAATGCAACAATGTGTCTGTTGATCTAACTTATTAGTTGCATTTTATTTTGTATTTTCATCATATGTTTTCACTTATAAACTTTGAAATCAATAACCTATGTAAGAAAATTATATAGGATCCCTTTTTGCTTTAAGCGAGTGGTAGGGAACCCACTAAAGGAACTTTTCATAGGAAACCCTTTTTTACTAAGGATTTCAATCAATCTCTCCTTCTACACAAAATGGGGTATTCTTTCTTTTTGACTACTTAGTTGATTTGACCAAAAATGTAAAACTCACTCCTTTGTACTTAGTGGTAAGTGATTGTTATAGAATAAAAACATTGTGCCTATTGCAAAGGACATTTAAAATGGAGTATTTTTTTACCTTGCATAAGTGATAATAAGATAGATAAATTTGGAAAAAATAACTATTAATGATTTATCAAACACTTCATTAATCTACCATTTTCCAGGAACTACTATAGCTTTGATATTACTTCAAGTTTTCTCACAAATTACAACAAACAATATCCTTTACTTATCACAAAACAAGAATGTATATAAAGAATTCTTCACTCTATATCAATTGGGCTTAAAAAGTTCATTATCACCTAAAAAAATTTGAAACACCAAGTGCAAGGCTTGTGTCCCATAATCCTTTCCTTAAAAAATGAGAAAGAGTCTCTTTTATGAGTGAAATACATTGTGGATGGGAACATAACATCACTCATAAATTTAGGGTGGTAGGAGTGGGACGAAATTTGGGGTGGCAAGAGTGGTAGGGGTTATCCACTGCCCCAATGAACAAAAAGAGTTAAAATTTTCTTGGGGTCTAGGGGAAGCCACTGACAACTAAGCTGAGTTCTAGGCTCTATGAAAATATATTTGTTTTTAAATATTTTACAGATTCCATTCACATTCAAGATATCAATGAAATGTGGATATCAATGTGAATCTACTTTCATACCCAAAATAGTTAAAATGGACAATGCTTTTAATTATCATACATTACTTCACTTTGATTTAGAGACAAAACTATAGTTTTATATATAACAAAATATTTTCTAAATAATTTTTTTATGAAAAAATATAATTTATAACGAAGAAATTGAATTTACAGAAAAAAAATTTAATTTATATATAAAAGGATTTAGAAATTTAAACCTTTTTTAAAAAAATAATGTATATCTATTTTCTTTATATATAATTTTTTTAAATTGAAAATTGTTTTTTATTAATGTCATCTTACTCAAATTATAAAAATGGACTCATTTTATCTTCAACTTAATCATTCTTCTCTATAATAATTTATTTTTAATTCAAATTTCATAATTAAATTTCTATGATATTTATATTTTATAATTTTGCTTATAAAAAGTATTACAATATATATTATATAGTTATTTCTCCTTTCCTATAAAATTATATTCACCATGTCCATATTTTAAATGTGCACCATATAATGTGAAAATATATTAATAATACTGCCTAAAAACTCATTAACCTCTAAATCCGCTAGGCCCTAATTAACCCCCTAAACATACATTAACACCCTAACCCCATTCCACTAAGCCCTTAGACCCCTAACCAACCCTTGATCCCACCCCTAAACCCTTAAACAATAACCCCTTATCCCTAAGCCCATAAAATAATTAACCCGTAACTCGACCTAACACCTTAATCAACCCTAACCATAATAATCAAATAATATTTCTCCACATCAAGATGACAACATAGGTCAAATATCTCCCAAAAGAATATAAACATTTACCATATGAAGGCAATACAATTTACAATACAAAGACATACAACCTAAAAGATAATATACATAAAAACATTTACAAAAACATATAATGAATAACTCAGTAATGGGTGATATTCATGTCCATGTGTAACGTGTCCATAGTCTCTATAATGCTTTTTAGTTGTTGTCATTAGAAGTCTTCTTATCTTCAATCTCTTATATCTTTTACAAGAACAATAACATTTTCAAACCTTCAAAGCCCTTGATTTTGATCCCATGTCTTCTTGACTTCCTTGAAGAAATGCTATGTGATATTTTTCCTCACCAAACTTTTAGTGGTGATTTTCTTAAAAAATTATCCTCGAAATAAACCTACAACCTTTCAAAACCATCAAAAACTTAGAACTGGTCATTGTAAACCTACAACCTTTCAAAACCATCAAAAACTTAGAACTAGTCATTGTAATTACATTTAGAAACGCTATAAAATGAAATTGAATTAATTGTTCCAACAAACTTAAGCAGGATTAGATATGGCCAACCATAATAGTGTAAATGCAGAGGGCTCGGAGTGGTTAAATATAAATAGAGAAAAGGCTAGGTGCTCCTTATAAACAGGAAAATGTCCCCTTCTACGTGTTTTCTTTGTCAAACTCCTCCAATGTAAGACGAGAGAGACACAGAAAAAGAAGTGTATTACTTTTTTGTCCGCAAAGTCGTTTCAAGGAAAAGTTGAAATGGATTAATTATTAATTGATGTATACTTCTGTGGACAAAGTAATCATGTAAATTAGTCGGTGTTAACTCTTATGGGTGATCATCATTTAAGAATTTAAATCTCTCTTCCCATGAGTATTTTCTTGATTTCTCAATTCTTCTTTTGAGAGAAATTATAATTATGAACCATATCTCTATTTTAAATGTTTATTGTTTATTGATTTTTATAAATTAATTAATTAATTATTTTAATATTATATTGTTTTTATTAAATAATAAATTATTTAGTTTTTTAAATAGTTATAGATATTTTATTAGAATTAAAAAATTGTAAAACGATAATCTGTGTAATGTGGGATAAAAAGAAGTTTTTTTTTGAAATTTTAGTCATTCTTGTTATTTTATATGGATGTAAGGTTTGGGGTTGCAACATCTCTAGAGAATCTTAGAGAAAGACTGAGCAAATCCAGAAAAATTTTATAATGTATAACCTCAAAATTAAAAGCAATACACCCTATCTTATTCTGCTTATAGAAGTAGGTCTTTCCCCTATCGAGAGCCTAGCTATGAATAGGCTTCTGTTGTACAAGCACAAACTCAATAACATAGGAGACGATAGCGTTCCAAAGCTAGCTTTAAATTCCAGCCAAAACCACCTAAGGCTCAAATGAGGTTAATATAAAGACAACAAGGTCTGGTTAAACGATTGAGAGATTGACGAGAATGTTGCATTGCAAAACATTAATAACATTAAAAATATTGTTACTTATAAATTCAAAGAAAAATGTGGTGTGTGAAAGGTTTAACAACTAAAAGAAAATTAAGATATTATAAGGAGGCAATCAACCCCACCCTAGAAGATCAAAAGATTTCTCTTTGTTTTAACTAGCTCAAAGAAGAAAATTAATATAGCCAAGATTAGAACGAACTCTTATGAGCTCCATAGTGAAACAGGTCGTTGGACAATTCCTAAAACACCATGAATGGAAAGGATCTACCATCTCTGTGAGAATCTAAACATCGAGGATGAAAATCACTTCCTCTTAGAGTGCCTCGTGTGCAACCATATTAGATCTCAGTTTCATAATCTTTGTTGCAATATTGAACTTCCTAACCTTTTACGACGTAAAAGTTATAGTGAGCTTGAGAGGCTTCTCTTCAAGCTTTTTGAGCATAGGAATAAAATCTTAAATCAAACTAAATAATTCGTTTCTTTAGGTCCGATAAACCAAACTTTGGCCTCAGTGGATGTTAACCACCATCATCATCATTAATAACAGTAAAAGACATAAGATATTTAAAATAAAAAGTAGAATTTTGAACTAAATATTTACGTGTATAATGTTTTCTAATGTTTTCATAGTTATATATAAATCTTTCTATTGTTTATAATTATATAGTTGTATTTTTTATTTCAGAGTTATGTATATAATGTTTTCATAGTTTATAATTATATAGTTGTATTTAATTATAGAAATAAAAAAAAAAAATAAAAATTTGAATTTTCTTTGTATAATTATTAGATTGAAATCTCATTTGAAGGTTAAATAATTGTTAAATGTAAAAAAATAAAATTCATATATAAATATTTTTATTTCAACTTATTTTATAATAGTAATGAGTGATAAAGCAATCTCATCCATACGAAATGATTATTATTAGATTCCAAATAAAAATGATGTTTTCTTTCCCTTTTATTTCAAATAGCCAAATACTCAAATTCATAAACTCTTTTGTTTACAAATTTTAGTATAGCTATATTACTAAGTCAAGTTCGTCTAATTACTTATGCATCTTGAAAAAAAAAAAAAAAAAAAAAAAAAAAAAAAAAAATCACACATTGGTTGAGAGATATGCTCTCACATCAACATATAACCGCCCAATAAAGCATCATTATTGTGCTATTGAGAGCAACTACAAGGGAATATTGTCATCTATTAACATAATAGTTGTTTGATTGTAACGTGACTATGCATGTTGTTCATTGTTCTTCCCTCCTTTTGTATAGAAAGATAAAATTTCTACAACTCACAATGTTTTATTATACCTCTTTTACATGTTTTCTTTTTAAAATTCTATAAAAAAATAGTACTTCCTATTAACACAAAGATTGATTACTTATAATGTGAATACATTTATTATGTAATTTCTCTCTTTTTATGTAAATATATAAAAAAATTCTTACTAATAATATTTTACAATAACTCTTTTACATTATAAAATACCTTTTTAAATCCATTGTTATTAAAATTTATAATGTGTGTGTCCGCGTGTATAGAGGGCAACTCAATTAGTAATCCGAGATATGTGAAATTATTGAAATTCGAGATACTTAGGCTCAAATTCCCCTTATCGTAGCCCTCAAATATTTACTCGTAGTTACATGTCAAGCAGTTACATAAGATTTACTGGTAGTTACGTGCCAGACAATTATGTGTTAGGGGCTGTGGTTATGTGTTAGGGGCTATGGGCAGGAGGACAAATCGCATGTTAGGGGTTACGGGAAGCCCCCAAAGATTTACTAGTAGTTACGTGTGAGGGAGTTACGTGTTAGAGTGTTGGCGGTTACCGCGAGGAAGAAAAATCACTTGTTACGAGCTACAAGGAGAAAGAAAAATCGTAACCAACCAAAAATTCACTAATAATTACATGTTAGGCGAGTTGTTGGGTTCCTCGAAGTCATAATAATATTAATTACGTATTAAGTAAGCTACTTAATTTCTTTAATTAATTAATTAAAAACCTTTCACATGAAATTCTCTTAAAACCTTTATAAAGTCTTCACATTTTTAACTATATAAAGTCTTCACATTTTTAACTATCGTCTCTATTTTCTATAACCCCAACCGACCCAACCCCACCCCACCCCACATGTTGAAACTTCTTACGACCTTCACATTTATGCCCATTCCCCACCCCACATGTTGAAACTTCTTACGACCTTCACATTTATGCCCATTTTAACACTTTTAAATGTATTCAAGTCACATTACTGGTTAGGGGCTCCATATCATTTATTCAAATGGCATGTTCACCAATGCATTTAAAATTCATTATACCAAAAATGGAGGTGCATTTATTCTCTCTAACTATGACAAGTAAAAGTGTAATTTAACGAAAAAACACACAAAGAGACATTAAATCAAAATGACAATCATTTTTCTTTATGTGAATCTACTTCTTGAAATGTTGAAAAATAATTAATTCTTTGAACATTGCAAAGAGAAACCTAAGGTAAAGTATGGACCCTTTCAAAGAAACAAAGGTAATCCTTGATATGATTAAATAGTCAACTAACACATGGAAACGTTAATAGACAACTAAACCCTAAACTCCCAATAGCGTAATTGTCATTTTAATTGAGCGGCCTCTTTTGCTTGTACTCGCAAAGGCGGACATACATCATAAAAATGACATGGAGATGTTGATATGTTCAACATTTCAACTTTTGTAATAGCGATGCGATGTTGATATGTTCAACATTTCGAGATGTCTTTGTAATTATATCTTTGTAATTGGATTCGATTCCTTATATGGAACGATTTTCCAACTTACGTGGTGATATGTTTTATTTTGGTAGTTTTTTAACATTTTTAGCATTTTGTTGATATTTATGAATCGATTGTTTTTTTATTTTATTAATAAAATTAGTAGCTAGATATTTATTTTTGTCTACTATCTCTGAATGGACGCTCACTTATCAATGTTATTAAGAAAACTACACTATTTGGAATAACTTGTTAGTGGTCTGTAAGGGGGTAGATTTTCACTCCTCCTAGATGTGGGAATACTTTCATTCCTGCGAGATGCCTCTGAGCCTTGGGACGTTGATGGGACCAGCCCTGATCACTTACGTCATATCATTAATTGGGTGATTGTGTGGATGCTTTTATTGTTGATTGGTTTTATGGCATGGTACTAGTGATTTAATGGTGTGAGGACAATTGTCCTGTCCTCGAGTCTTGCTTCTCCTACCTCTTCACTATGCTAAAGAAACCCTAGTCTCGGTCATTCCGTCGTTGTTTCGATGCTTTGTTTCTCTATCGAGGTGAGGTCTCTGCTTCTAGTCCATGTTGCTGCTCCTCGAGGGCTTCGACTATCCTTTTCTCAGAATGGTTCTCCGTGAGGGTTTTTGTCAACAAGTTCTGGTAATGGTTGTGGTTAGCTGTAAGCTGATCTCTTCTTTCCCCCGACTGTATGGCTCAGCTGTGGCTGCGATGCTCCTCTTTTTTTCGGTTTTGTGTGTCGATTCAAAGCTCGGCTTCACCGGCATGAAACCCTCAACTTTTGTCCTGTGTTGGCCACCTATCTTGTGGTTCTGTGGGCGCTACTTTAGCTATACTCTTAGGTTGCCTTGGCTCTATAAATTTCTTTGTCATTGTGTGGTTTCAATTATGCTTTTGCCTTCAAGATTTTTGTCTCACTGTTTGATTGTAAGCTCGTCGTTCTGTTGTAGGTCATGGTTATGGGGTGGCTCAACTCTCAGCTTTCATTCGGCATTTGAATAGAGGTAAGCTCTCCTTCCATGTTTTAAGCTTCTACTTCGTTTTATACTGTTACTGATTATTCTTTCTCCTTATGAGCAGTGGGCGCTCTGCGACTGTGACCTTGGTCTGCGGCTTCCTTCCTGCGTTTGCAAGGCTCGACTTCTCTGGTAACGGAACTCACCTTAAATCCTTGGAATTGTCTTCAATTTCTTTTCATGTCTCTGTTACTTGGATTCTGATGGCTTTATTTGGTGGCCATGGTAGGTGAATGGTTGGGCTCACCGATTGCTGGTCTCATGCCCTGACACCTACGCTCTTGTATCAGGTAGGGTCGTTCCTTGTTGTTTCTCTATCTGTCTATTTCGAAGCGTTTATTGCTAGTAGTCTTCTGTTGTCTTGGGTTGTGGCTTCAGTATCACTGTTTCATGGGTCTATGTATTTATGCCTCGAGGCTGTTAATTATGAAACTGTATTTATGTCAGCTCTATGGTGAATTCGTAGTTGTATTTGGCATTGTTACAAAGGACCTTTGTTTCATAGCTTGTCTGTGTTTTAATAACTGTATCTTGGACTGTAAATTTTTGATATCTATATATACACAGATATTTTTGAAAAGTAAATGGTAAATGGAAATGTTATGAGTTCTATTGGTACCTGTAGATATTTGTCGTATTTAACTCTTCTGCAAACCCTCTCTGTTGTTCTATGGGACTCGACAACGTTTTCTTCTTGCCTCTGTGATAATGTCTGCTCTTTGTCACCGTTAGGAAATGGGTAGATGAATATGATTAAATAATTTTAGGTTGCAATACATGGACTCATATTTTCTTCTTCTCAAAATGTTTGCATGCTTCTTTTTATTCAATACTATGATCGATGATTATAGTGACTTTTTTCCTTTTCTCTTAAAGATCATTGTACAATTATTTAAACCGTCAGTAGTTACATTTTAGTTACTCATTGATAACCATTCATCCTTGTATGTATTCTAAAGTTAATTTGAAACAAAAAATAAAAAGAATGGTAAATAAAAATAAATAGTGGGCTAAGACAGCCTTAAACTTAACATAAGGTCCTAAATATTGTTAACTAGAAACTTAAATGGAATTAAAAAAAACTAACTGAAACTCCTCCTATTTGCAAAGACAAATACTCTAGCGATGACCTCCCTTAATTGGATGCTCCCACATTAAACATTAACATGTTTCCTTACGTTTGAGGAAAATGATCTCTTAACTAAATAGAAGCAATTTTAAAGAATACGCTAAGCCCAATATAAGTTTAACCTATATTTTATCTTTTATTTTTTCCATAATTTTTATACACATTGTTTAAAAATGAAAATAGAAAATAAATGAAAATAGAAAATATGGAGCACAAATTTATAGATGAGATATATTAGAGGAATAGTTAACTTCTATATTCTGATAGCGTTGAGAGTAGATCAAATTGTCATTCCAAGTATTTGAGTGCTTGTAATTATAATCCTTCAAATAATGTTACAACAAGGTCTTCTTCACTATTTTTGTTTATTTATACATTTGTTGATGAAAAGTAGTAAATTTATTTTGTTTGGTATTAATTCATTTTCGTCGGAAATGTAATTTAAACTAAATAATTTAATGTCACATTATTAAATGATATTGCTAAATATCTGAAAGTACATTTGAAAATACATTTAGGCTCTCTCAAAGTATAAGCTTGTTGTTTCTGCTCAATTATTAATCCTTTTATAAAACATTAGGATGTACATATTATTAAATGTGTACACTTTCACAAACACAAACATATCGTTGTGTCTATGATGAAGGTGTCTATTAAAAACTATGATGAAGGTGTCTATTTTTTTAATAGAATATGATTAAGCAAATGTTATATATATATGAAATTGAAATCTTTAAAATTATCATATTTTATAGAAAAGTTATTTTAAATGAATATATATTTATATTATCACATTTAATATATTAAAGTAATTATATTTGTTTTTGTAATTATAATAAGTTTATTATTTAACAAATAATTTAATTTCATTAATATTTTCAAAAATTATATTGCAAATTTAATATACACAAAATATAATGAATTATATATATATAAAATTTTGAAGACATATTTAATCACATTTTGTATACTTTTGTGTCTAATGTTTTTCTTCAAACAATGTAATTCATAATTAATCAAATTGCTTCGAGTTAATGTTTCAACTTCGTGCAACACTTAGAAATGTGCCAATGATCGTCATGAGATTTATAGAGCATGAGGTTTCTCCATATTTTATGTAGAAGCCCATGTTTTTGTGCAGTGGTTGCAAGTGCTTGAGGGTTTCAGAGGAACTTCCATAGTGATTGATCTGTGATTGAGGGATCATGCGGCTGGCTAAAGCTTTCAGATACTTGGTCAGTGATGAGTCTCACGTCTCCAAGTATTGGATATCGACTTCCACGCTCTTATAATGGCAATATAAACCCTTATATGCGGGAATAGGTTAGCAACCAATCTATTTGTCAAAATGTTTTTGCTTGTCACTAGAATTTCCACCGCCATTAATGTGAGAGGGATCTTGATTAAAATTAATCAGAAAAAATATTTAAAAAATATTGAAATTTTAATGTATATAACATTAAATTAATTCATTACTTAATTTTAAATAACTATTATTTGTTAAATACTTATTATTTATGTTTTTTAATAAATAATTAAATTTTTTTATAGGTTAATAAGATTTAAAATTCAAAATTAGATTATAATAATTTTTTAAATTAAAATGATATATAAATAATTTGAGTTAATTTTAATATAAAAAATCAGTATCCATTATAATATAAAACATATTGCTTATATTATTTAACTTAAAATTATGTAATATCAAATTCTTAATAAATAAAGAGTTTTTGATATAAGATAAAAACAAAAAAATTGAACTAAAATTTTTAATATGATAATGTTATAGTTTTTATACCTATGTTCTATGGTAATTATTAAACTTAAAATAATATTCAAATATTTGATAAATAAGTTGATTTTTTTGGTATAACCTAAAATTATAAAAAAAAAATAAATCATAAATATTCACTGTAAAATTTTGCATATTTATACTATATATGTTTTATGGTAATAATTATATGTTTATTTATTATAGAAAAATAACAAAAAAAAATTTGAAGTTCTTTTACGAAGATAATATATAATTAATTGTGTTGAATCGTCATTGAATTTGTTTAAATATTATTCAATGCAATAAATAAATTTAATATTA
>APFE030059158.1:1043-34210 GCA_000404065.3 Pinus taeda
CCCGCTGCCCGGGTAATGGTAAACAAGACAATCCGCAGAACCAAGCTAGGGATCGTGTTGATGTCTACCTTCCTGCTTTTCTCACCAAAGCGTGCACCAGGACATATCCTTTCTTTCACCTCCTCGATCTTCTCTGCAGAAGGTCGACTGCCTGTCAAAATAGGGCGCGCACCCCGCCGTGATAAACCCGTGATAAAGTAGACATCGGAAACATCCGGTTCCAATGTCTGGTCTTTCAGGCGGAAAACCTGATCCTCTACATCCCAAGCATCTACGATGAATTGTAGTAGCTCGGGTTGCGCGCGTAGACAGGAGGTATGGAAAAACTTCTTGAGACCATAGTCTCTCAGTGCCGCCATACAACCATCATCAGCCAGAGCTTGGGCATCAACATCCCCGTGCTCTCGTTCTTTCCATTCAACCACCATTTTGGACCAAATCCTGCAAACAAACAACAAATTTCAATCATTAGATAAATATTGAAATATAATTTGAGGGGAAATTGGGTTTCTAACGGTCCAATTTCATGCAAATCGGGTTCGCGCCAATGGCGCGACTGTTTCTAAAACAGTCGCGCTAATGGTGCGGCCTCGGTGTTAAAAATCCGCCATTAGCGCGATCCCGTGCCGGAATCCCGCGCCAATGGCGCCGACCTAAAAATTTGCAAACCCTCTTGCAGAGGTGCAAAATATGGATGGAAATCAATAAAAATTGAATGAAAATAAGGCTGAGGATGAGGCCGCTTACCTGTCACAGACGGCAACTCAAATGGTGTCCTGGATTGGTCGCGATCAGCAGTTGAATTTTCGCACCAAAAGCCCTCCAACAGTGCACTTGTAGGGTAAAAAGTGAAAAGTAAATTTATTTTTTACTTTTTGCTATTTATAGCACTATTTTGGCCCAAAAATACCTTAAGAATGTCCTTTTAGGTGTATTTTTGTAAAAAAATAGCCTTCCCACTGTTGATCGAATGATAACAGGGCTTAGTGTGGTTCTAATGAGCGTCTTTTTGACTTTTTCAAACTCGTAAAAAACACAAGAAAATGTTACCGCACGGTCCGCTTTCAGCTCTTTTCCTGACCTTAAAGCGGAAAAGATTGCCGAGTTGTCCCTCTTTGACTCGTTAAAACAGTTACCAAGAGGCGGTCGTTTTAAGTTCTTTTATCGACTGTTTAAACACTAAAAGATTACCGGGTTTTTGTCGTTTCAAACTCGTTAACGGTTGCAAAACGATGTGACTTTGATCCCTTTTTTACTTTTTCAGATCAGATTCACTACTCACGAAAAGTACTCCTCGGTCGTAACGATCGGGTGGTTCTTTCGGGTATCATTTTAAACTTTTTCAGACCTGAGAGACACAAACTTTACGAAAAAGGACCTCTGGAGCTTTCTTTTCCGTGTCTTTTTCAAACTCTCTAAACATGAAAAAGACTCCGAGTTTTACCTATGTCGGACTCGTTAAACCCTGATGATAGTGGATTAGAGTTTCCTTTTCCGTGTTTTTCAGACTCTCTAAACATGAAAAACTCCGAGTTTTACCTATGTCGGACTCGTTAAAACCTGACGACATTGGACTCGTCACCGTGATGAGATTTGAGCCTCTCCTCCCTAGGGCTCGTTAAACCATACTAGGTTGGATTCGATCGAAGGTCGGACTTATACTGCAAGCATATGCTATCCCCCTCAAGCTTGTTCAAAAATAATCGGGGTACTCGCCAGAAATGGCGGGGGAAAAATTTTGAAACCATAATCATAAGTCACGTCGGCAGTATGTCGCTCTTGAACATGGCACTCCTCTGTTTTCGCGTCAGGGTGGGATATCTGATTTGGCTTTTCACTTGCCTCCGTGGGTTTGGGTGATCCTTTTTGGCCTCTCATCTGCTCATTGCCTCGTCATCGTGACCTCTGATCTAATGATGTCAAAATACTGCCAACTTCACTGTTGTGCCGTCAATATGTTCAAGAGAAGTCCACCTCTGCAAAGAAGAAAAAACCGCCTCCGCTTGATAATTCATAACTCTCATTTCACAAACATTGCACCTTCCCGTCTCGCGTCGATGATGTGGGAAACATTATGGCCCACCTTCGACAAAGACCACTTCCTGTCGACTTCAGCTCATTATCCAGGAAAGTGGCCTAGAGACTCCCTTCCGGTACCTTGGAGCTTGCATGCCTTAATGGCAGGCTCTTCGTATTCGACGTGAGGTGTTCATCATTGGCCTCCGATCGAATAACTCTACGGGTGTTCGACTTCGGCTCATACATTCACACACCGTAGATTGTACCTGTAGTACCTTGAGGGCCATTGTCATTATTGGTGGTACCTCTCGCGTCTGTTAACAGTTTTCATTATTGACTGGTAATCAGACGATGTCCAAGCATGTTCGACTTCAGCTTACATGTTCACACGCTTGGACTTGTACTTGTGTTCGGGTCGAGATGGAGCGCAAGACCCTGGATTGTGTCTGTTGTAATCCAAGCGTGATTTTGATACATGACTCTTTCACTGGATGGCTGCGACCATACCGGAGTCTATTCATCGATCCCAACTAGATGGCTGCGTCCATACTACGGATCTTGATTATTATACACTCTGTCAATGGATGGCTGCGTCCATACCACATATTTCATGTATTCGAACTATCATACTGTATCTCTCTATGCAGGTTCTCGGCGGCAGTTCGATATAGTCTTGTAAAGCACTTCACCTCTCTCTCTTTCTCAAGGCTCATGCTTTAGGGGGCATCTGTTACGCAGTAATTTGTCACCATCGGCCACCGTCCTTGTCGCGCCCCCACTGTCAAACATTGGAGGACACATTTACGGGTCTGTAACCAGTAACATAACTTGAAAACACTTGCATTGAGGCCTCCTGAGTATGAAGTTCAATAACCTTGAAGACACCTTCTGAAGATTGGCCTTGGAAAATGCCTTTTTCCCAGTAGCGCGGGTACACAGTATATTACCCCGCGCCAATGGCCCAGTCCTTACAAAGAGGGCGCGCCCATAAGCGCTCTGTCCCAGAGCACGGCTCGCGCCACACAAATTAGGCATGATTTTTGGCCAGCGCATGCTAGAATGCTTTTTCCCTTGCGACTCACTCAGTTCCCTGAAGGAAAAAGCCCACAAAAGCATCCGGGTTTCGGCTTTTCTATCCAAGGCAACGGCTATTATGAGACATTACCAAAACTCAGAACGTGTCTACATACGATGAATATCTCTTCTCCCTTCACCTATAAAAGCCTGTCTCCACATAATAAACAGGCTAGTTCAGAGTTTTTGGAGATTAAAACAAAGGAGCAAACAAGCTAGTGTGAGAGAGATAATCTTTTGAGCCGAAAGTTGAAAGTAAGGTTATGCTGCCGGATTGATGAGAGAGGAAGTGATTTTGCGAGACGTGTCGGACTGACTGCCCACCCAGCTAGAAGAGTTTACAGTGTCAAGCCTTAAGTGGTTGTAATCTCTTCTCTCATTACTTTAATGCAAAGCGACTGTCATTATGGTTTCATTTATGTGTTACATCGGTGATATGTGAATTGTATCTTGCTTGACTGGTACATAGCTGTATGTTTTTGGATTTTATGCTTGTTGTGGTTTATTCTTCACTTGTGCAGGTGTCTATGAGCGAATAGCGACCGGCCAGAGATAGAGGATAGGAGCGACACTTTCCCCCACAACAAACAAGCGTTGGATCCCAGGTTGGTCTCCTAGATCGACTGTTAAATTATATAGCTAAAAACTTGCATGCAGCGTGATTGATTGTTGCTAGACCCCTTCGGGGCTAGTGGGATCCACCTCTATCCGCAGAGGGGATTTACCTCCGCAACAGACACTATTGAATTCAGTATGAGTACCTAACCTAGAAAAGAGGGTTTTCCAAAATGTGGATGTGAATTTTACATCTAATCCAGGTGGATATTGGTGGCCACCTGCCAAGTCCACTTGGACCCCCACCATTGTTTCTTTCAGCTTTTCAATTTCCTTAATTGTAGCACAGTTTACTATTTTTAGCAGTTTTTCGGTTCTTGAACTTCCGGAGCCGTTTTGAGGCCCTAAATGACGTTTTTGGGAAACTTGGGAGCAACATGGGTCAATAGACTGATGTTGTTCTTCCCAAAGTTGTATTTCTTGGATAGATCTTTCTAACGAGATATTGTGCGCATCAAACAGAGATCGTATGCCAAAGTTACAACCTCGGGAAGTTGATGTACCAATTTACCCAAACGTGGCCCACATTTTGGCGTTTCATCTTCTAGGGTTAGGTTTTTGGATGTTTAGGGTTTTCCATTGTTTCTCAACAATAAATAGGTCTTTGAGCCTCATTGTAACACAATTTAGAGGCATGTAGCCGCCACATCTCTTCTTAGAGATAGCTACCATCGCCCTAGCTGGTTTATTTCCATTTCTGTTTGTAAGCATATTTCAGTATTTTACATTAATGAAATGAAGTATTATTTCCACTGCATCTATGTGTTTATGGTTATCTCTGTAATTTGTTGTGTTTCTGTTTAAATCCGGATCAGTGGTATTAGAGCAGTCTACTTTTTCTCTGTTTTTCTTTGCATGTACCCAACGAGGTTGGGATATAAGGAGTTAGGGCTTGAACTGGTTGAACCTTTGCAAGACCAGCCTCGCAAACCCTGATAGCCTCCCATGGTGGATGAAAAGAAAGATGAGGGGGTAAGAGATCCTATCAAAATCTTTCTCGAAGAAGCCCTCGAGCAACAAAGGAACGCGATGATGGATAGCTTTGCCCAGATCCTTCAGCGGCTACCCAGGGGCGAAGCATTGGCTTTCAACAGCTATTCTGAAAATTCCACACCGTTTAAGGTACAATTTAATTTTGAAATCCCCATATTCGAGGGTCAAATAGATTCAAATGTCGTCAATAAATGGTTAAGTCTGCTAGAGGGTTATTTTTTTGTTCATGATTTTTCCAGTTAGGAAAAGATTATTTTCACTCTTCTCAAAGCAGTCCCCCATGTGAAGGACTGGTGGGAAACCTACTGCAATAAAAAGGATGAAAGTACAAGCTAACTATTTTCAACCGCACCCACTTAGAATTAATTCCAAAATGTCATCAAGGAGCAGTACTACCCTGTCGAAAGCTATGAGGATCAATACATAAAGTGGACTGTGTTGCGGCAGGGAAGGGACCAAGACATGTCGAAATTTACCAATATTTTCCATACCCTTCGCAAAAATTTGGGTATCAAGGATTCAAAGCAGAATTTGGTACTCAAATACTGCGGCTACCTGCACAAGTACATCCAGGAAGAAATAGAATTCCTGAACATCTCCTCGCTCTGCACGACATACCGATATGCCATCAAGGTCAAGCAAAAGTTTAAATAGAAGAAGTGAGACTTTGGATCTATGAATCCAAAGCAAGGGAAAGGTTCCCCCAAACTGCAGAGCAAAGGACAAAACCAAGGCGGGGCCATCCAAGACAAATCGCCAAAGCTGCAAGTAAAGAACAATGTTGCGAAGCCGAAAAAGGACACGGGAAAGTGGTGTGAGTTCCATAAGTGCTCCACTCACAACACATGTGAGTGTTGGGCCAAGAAGTCACTGGTGGCTGAGCTAAAGGTTTCAGAATCAGATGCATGTTCTGACTCTGAGTCAGAACCCGACAAGGGGAATGACAAAGGGAAGCAGATTATAAATTCCAACGCCACAATTTCCACCACAAAGATCCAGAAGGATGAACCCGAAGATCCACAGGAGGAGGAGCGTCTCTTCCACTCCTAGATGTGGGTAAAGGGCTCCCCACTATAGTTCATTGTCGAAATCGGGAGCCAAAAGAACCTGATTTCGGCAGAGATCGTGAAGCGGATGGGCTTACTGACCACAACACATCCAAAGTTGTACACCATCGGGTGGCTTCACCAAGGACGAGATCTTCGCGTGAGCCAGCAGTTTCGCCTTCCATACAACATCAAGCCCTTCACGGATGAGGTATTGTGTGACATTGCTCCCCTTGAAGTTTGTGATGTACTATTAGGACAACCATACTTGTGGAAGCGACATGCTGTGTGTGAATCAAGGCCCTGTGCTATTATTGTTACTTTGGAAAATAAGTTGTACATGATACCAGAGGTAGCATTGCCTACCACCATCTCTTTGGTTATCGCAAAACAATGCAGTAAGCTCATTTCCAAAACTGGGAAATTTGTTTTCCTGATGATACGCCCTCAAGGAAAGAAGAAGATGGTGGCCATGACCTCCAGAGAGGGCCCGTATGCACAAAAACTATAGATGGAAAAGGTCATGGAGGAGTACGAGGACATCTTCACCTCCCTCGTAGGGGTTCCTCTGCACTGTTAGGTAAAGCACTCCATCGATCTAACCCCAAGTGTGTCGCTTCCCAATGGACCAATGTATCGATGTTCCATTATGGAGAATGATGAAATCGAGAGGCAGATTCAGGAGCTGTTGCAGAAAGGTCACATCTGTCCGAGTTCATCACCCTATGGGAGCTTGATTGTGTTGGTATAGAAGAAGGATGGGACTTGGAGACTCTATATTGACTATCAAGCATTGAACAAGATCATTGTCTGTAATAGGTACCCAATCCCACATATTGATTACCTCTTGGACCAACTGAAGGGGGAAAATATTTCAGCAAGATCGATTTGAAGTCAGGATATCACCAGGTACCAATTGAACCCTCCGATGTGTGGAAGACTGCCTTCAAAGCCAAGGAGGGCCTTTTTGAATGGTTGGCTATGCCTTTCAGATTGACGAATGCTCCTACAACCTTCATGTAGATAATGGATGACATCTTGTGGCCATTCACCAACTCATTTGTAGTGGTATACTTGGATGACATCCTGATCTTCAGCTAGAGTTGGCAAGACCACCTCCACCACATCTAATAAGTTCTCCAAACACTGTAGCAACATAAGTTATGTGACAATTTGGAGAAATGCACTTTTGGCATGACCCAGGTTCAGTATCTAGGATACATTATTGATGAACATGGGGTGCATGTGGATCCAACCAAGATCCAAGTCATTCGGGATTATCCATCTCCAACCACTCTGATAGAGCTCCGCAACATTTATCATATCACTTGGCCTTTGAGTCAAGTCATCAAGGGAGGAGTGAAAGCAAAATTATTTTGGTCTGAATCTCAACAGAAGGCATTCACAGAGTTGAAAAATCGCCTCTGCTCGGCACCAATGCTCGCATTACCGAACTTGCAACAACTATTTGAGGTGTAGACAGATGCCTCTAACTATGCTATTGGGGTAGTCCTTACTCATCACGGGCATCCAGTGGAATATCACAGTGAGAAACTTTCAGACATAGTCCAGAAGTATCCCACTTATGACAAAGAGATGTATTCCATTGTGCAGGCCTATTGACAATGGAAGCATTACATTTTGGGGAAGGAAACGGTCATCCACACAGATCACCAAACCCTGTAGTTGAAATAGACCCAAGGGAAATTGCAAAATGATCGCCATTAGAAGTGGTCCACATACCTGCAATAGTTGCATTTGAATATCAAGTATAAGAAGGGAAACACCAATAATGTTGCAGATTGTCTCAGCTGACCACCGATCATGGCGTTAACCACCGTGCTCAACTCTTGCGGGCATGAGACTTTTGATTAGCCACTTCTCTACAAAAGTGACCTAGAATTCGTCCACAGATACTAGACACTCTTGGAGGGTTAGCATGTTCCATATTTTCACCTCCAAGATGCCTTGTTAGGCCACCTCAGTCACCTTTGTGTTCCTTCAAGCAAGCATGCCAAAATGATTAGGGAAGCAGACTATAGTCGGTTTGCCAGATATTTTGGGGTCAAGAAAACAATGGCAGTACTGCAGAAGTATTTCTATTGGCCGAATCTTCGACAGGATGTCGGGAAGTACATTAGATCATGCACTACCTGCGCCATTGCCAAACTAACCGTCAAGAAGCAAGGCCTCTATACCTCGTTGTCTATCCCAAGTCGACCTTGGGAATCCATCTCCATGGATTACATGTCATGACTCATGTCTTCCTTCCACTAATCATGGAAATGACTATGTTTTTGTGGTTGTCGACATGTTCTCAAAGATGGCCATTATGGTGGCCTGCAAGAAGAATATCATAGCTAAAGCCACTACTAAACTCTTCTTTGAACAAGTGTGGGTACACTTTGGGATCCCACAAACTATAATATTAGATCGGGACAGGAGGTTCCTCAATACATTTTGGTCCAGGCTCTAGTTGATGTTGGACACCAAACTCACTAAGTACATAGCCTTCTATCCTCAAACTGATGGCCAGACAGAGGTTGTCAACAAGATGATCATACACATTCTGCACATGTACAACTCAAAGCATCCACGTAGATGGGACGATAGCCTCCCCTATGTTCATTACAGCTACAACCAGGCTCTCCACAGCTTGACTGGCCACAACCCTTTTCAGGTGGGCTTGGGATTCTAGCCACTATGTCCTAATGATGTGGCCATGCCATTTGCAGCTACTCACACAAATTCAGCTCATGTCCAATTCAAAAAAGATAAGGCAAACAACTTCATTGAGCACATCCAACATATTCGCCAATAGGTCCATGACATTCTGTAGAAATCAAGTGCCAAGTACAAGCAACGACATGATCAACATCGAGTGCCACAGAAGTTTCAGGTGGGCGACAAAGTCTGGTTGCATTTGCAAAAGGAACATCTTACCGAAGCCTATCAGAAACTGAGACCACTCCGATATGGTCCTTACACCATTACCAAGGCTATGGGAGACAATTCATTTGAGCTCAACATTCCCCCATTCCTTGGCCTGCACCCAGTGTTCAATGTAGACCACCTTCGGCCATACTTTCCACCATTACTAGACACATCCGACATTACTGAACAACTCACACCCACAGAGTTAAATCCAGATTGCATGGAACAAGATGCAACTGATCGGATCATGGGCACATAGATCAAGCACACTTTCCAACAGAATATCCAACTGTATCAAGTTGTCAAAGCAGGCAAACTCCTTCACCAGGGCAAGTGGCTCACTAGGGACCAAGTTCAATAGATGTTTCCTCTTCTCATGGAGGAACTCAACGCAACGGGGACCATTGCTTCCTAAGGGGGGAGGAATGATCCAGGTGGTTATTGGTGGCCACCTACCAAGTCCACTTGGATCCCCACCATTGTTTCTTTCAACTTTTCAGTTTCCCTAATTGTAGCAAAATTTACTATTTTTAGCAGTTTTTCGAGTCCTGAACTTCCGGATCCATTTTGAGGCCCTAAATGATGTTTTTTGGGAAAAATAGGAGCAACATAGGTAATTAGACCGATTTTTCTCTTCCTAAAGTTGTAGTTCTCGGATAGATATTTCTAACGAGATATTATGTGCATCAAACGGAGATCGTATGTCAAAGTTACGACCTCGGGAAGTTGTACCAATTTACCCAAACAGGGCCCATAGTTTGGAGTTTCATCCTCTAGGGTTAGGTTTTTGGATGTTTAGGGTTTTCCATTGTTTCTCAATAGTAAATAGGCCTTCGAGCCTCATTGTAACACAGTTTAGAGACATGTAGCCGCCACGTCTCTTCTCATAGATAAGCAACCATCGCCATAGCTAGTTTATTTCCATTTCTGTTTGTAAGCATATTTCAGTATTTTACATTAATGAAATGAAGTATTGTTTCTTTTGCATCTCTGTGTTTATGGTTATCTCTTGATCCAAGATGTTTTCGCTTATAGGTGTATGGAAAGAATCACATGCAAAATTGCAGCTTAACACAGAAATGTGATTATAAGAAAAGAAGAAGTAAACACATAAAAGGCACAAAAAGAAGACACCAAGACTTGATAACGGAGTTCATCCAATTCAGACTATGTCTTCGGGCCTAGCTCAACAATGGGGAGGGCTTTCT
Source organism: Pinus taeda (assembly GCA_000404065.3). Taxonomy (NCBI): domain Eukaryota; kingdom Viridiplantae; phylum Streptophyta; class Pinopsida; order Pinales; family Pinaceae; genus Pinus; species Pinus taeda. The sequence continues at coordinate 10,933 of APFE030059158.1, forward strand.
TATTAAATGGCATGAAAGAAAAGAATTAAAATCATCAACTATCCACAAGAGGCTTATACCTACGATCTGAAAGATGATTGTGAAATGGACGCCTGATGATGGAGAGGTAAGCAACACTAATGTGTCCATAGCAATGAAGGGGCTGGAGTCATGTAAAACTGCCCAAAATAGACAAATATGCACTCTCAGCCTCCTGCCAAACGAAACAACGTGCTGCAAAAATGCCTCCTCACTGTTCTTTCCATCGATTGGGTTTTTATAATAGATTTTGGACAGAATCCCCTTTAAATCAGGGTTGTTTGGTTCACAATGGAGGTCGGTGTTATGGAAGGATTGATGGGTGTAACCGCCTCTTAAAATGGCATTTTTATCATTCAGGTGATAAGACCTTAAAATCCCGAAAAACACTAAAAAATCGACCCAAAACCATTTACTCAGACTTCAAAACTGGTGAAATAGGGCATATATTCTATATTGGGTCCAAGCCTAAGGTTGCAATCGGCGTATCTCTATCCTGAAGGTCTTGTAACCAGGAAATGCCGACCTCTGATCGCCAATCGCCGATATCGGCGTCGACCGATCACATCGGTGTCCTGCTCATATATTGCATAGAGTGTCCCGATAATGATTCCGCCAATCGTTTAGTCACCAATCGCTCTGCTTACTCGCCAATATATATACTAGTAAGTCCTCCAATCTGGTTGCCTTCGGTCCATCGATCCGATTTGATCGGAGATCAATGATCGAGGGTTCCACTGCACCTCTCTTAAATCTGCCTCCACAAGTCCTCCAATTGTGATTTTGCCTTTAATGCCATCAACCATTTTCCAAAGGAAAAATCCTTATTTTCTGAAGGATCAAAGCAACCTTCCTTGTGCAATAACTTCATCATCCAGACTCAAACTGAAGTGTCGTTCATGCCATTGGAATTAGGATGAAAAGATCTACGCTTTGATCCTAAGTTGACTTCATTTCGGTCACTTTTGATTTCTGAGTTTTTCCATGCCATTGTATCTGAAGATCCACCTAGATCAATCCTCCACATTGAGGAGCTTTTGGACTGCCAAAATCTTTTCATTAGTCAATTGGCAAGTGAGGGAATTGTTCCCTCACTTTCTCTTTCTTCAGCCATCTAGCCATGCTCGAGTGCATTCCCTTGAATCCAACTCGAAGGTACTCTACATCTCCTCACCGTGAAGTCCTAGTTCTTCTGTCAAGGATGATGTCTTCGGGAAACTCATTGAGATATTCTAGTGCAAAATCATCAACTGTAGGAATTATGCCCACCCCATCAGTGTCTATGATCAAAGGTGGTTCATACAGCTTTAGGTTCTCCACATTCACTACTAAGTACATCTGCATATATACCGGCAAGTCAAGACGAAAGGCATTGTTCCCAATCCTCTCCAATATGGTGAATGGTCCATACTGGATTGGCCACAACTTCTTTCCTTCTCCCTTCATCCTGTTTTTGCTAATGTGGAACCGCACCTTGTCACCCACTTGGAATTGATGGTCGACTTGGTGTTTATCATGTCGAGCCTTGTAATGGGCTTGACTTTTCTCCAACTACTCTTGCACTGCTTAGTGAATCAATTGGATTCACTGAATGAACTGTTGAGCTTTGTCTTTATCATTATGTCCACTAGAGCCATCTTCCCTTCCAAAGACAATATCAAAAGGGTCCTTTAGTAGGTAACCAAAACATGTCTCGAATGGTGAACGTTGTGTAGATGAATGCACTGCTCAGTTATAGGAATGTTGTATATAGGGGAGTTGTTCATCCCACAACTTGGGATGTTTCCCACAATAGCCTCATAATAAGTGTACCTCGGTACGGTTAACAACCTCTATCTATCCGTCGGTCTGCGGGTGAAATGTCATGCTTCTTTTCAATTTGGTGTCCATCATCCTCCACAAGCTAGTCCAAAACTCTCCAAGGAAGCGAGGGTCCTAATCTGACACAATTGATGTGGGTAATCCAAAGTGGACCCAAACATCCTGAAAGAAAAGAGAAGCAATCCGCTCTACAGTAATCTGATTTTTACAAGGCATAATAATACACATCTTGCTAAAATAGTCAATGACGACATACAAATAGTCGTGACTCTTCTTAGACAAAGGTAAACCTCCTACAAAGTCCATTGACACACTTTCCCATGGACGACTCGGAAAAGGGAGTGGTGTGTAGAGCCCAAGAATTCTATTAGAGGGCTTTGAAACATAACACATCACACAACCCTTTACATAGTGAGTCACAATGTTTTTCATATGAGGCCAAAAAAAAAATCTTTGTACATGACATAAAGTATTTTCGACACCAAAGTGTCCAGACACAAGAGAGGTGTGGGCCTCTCGAATTACATGTACTCTTTCTCCTGTGGGAATACACAATTTACCAAGGTGATACAACATTTTCCCCTGCAAGTGATAGTTGTCCACTTGTGAACCATGGGTTAGTTTTGCATAAACCTCCTTAAATTCATCATCGTTAGCATATTGTTCAACATAACTCTCAAAAGATAACAAAACTTTATGCAAAATAATAGAAGCAGAAATAAAAGGGCAAGATAGCATATTAGCCACTTTATTGCTAGTGCCCTTCTTATATTTTATTACTAGATGAAACTGTTGAAGAAAGCCCATCCACTTTAAATGACGAGATTGTTGCAACTTGGTTTGTGACTGAAGGTACTGCAAGGGCTAATGATTTGTATGGATGATCGTCTCCTTTCCGATAAGGTAGTGTTTCCACTTTTTCACACTCTGCACCAAGGCATAAATCTCCTTGTCATAGGTGGGATAGTTTATCACAACTTGAGAAAACTTCTCAGAATCATAACAAATTGGCTTCTTTTGCTGCATCAGTACAACTCCCATGGCATAACCACTGGCATAGGTTTCGATCTCAAATGGCTGTTGGAGATTGGGTAAGGCTAAGACTAGCGTGATGCTAATTTTTTCCTTCAATGTTTCGAAGGACTTCTGTTGTCTTCCTCCCCACTGGAAGACCTATTTCACACTTGTCAACGTGTGAAAATGTGCTGCAATAACAGAGAAATTAGCAATAAATCTCCTCCAATACTAGAATGCACCTAGAAAGCTATGGACCTCGGTTACACTAGTAGGCTTAGGCCAATTTACAATTGCTTCAACATTAGAGGGATCAATTTTTAACTGACCATGACCAACAATATGACCCAGGTAACCCAAAGAGGTTTTCCTGAACTCACACTTTCACAATTTTACAAAGAGTTTTTCTTTCTTCAGCACATCAAGCACTTTCTTTACATGACTCCCATGTTCAAACCAACTCTTGCTAAAAACTAGTATATCATCTAAATACAAGAGAAAAAACTCATCAATGAAAGGCTGAAATATATCATTCATAACCCGCATAAAGGTGGCTGGAGCATTACAAAGCCTGAATGGCATCACCATCCATTTGAACAACCCTTGCTTGGTCTTGAAGGTAGTTTTCCACACATCCTACTCCGCAATTCTAACCTAGTGATAGCCACTGCACAAATTAAACTTTGTGAAATAAACAACACTTTTTAATTGGTCTAACAAATCATCTATGCATGGGAGGGGATAGCGATTTTTCACCGATATCTTATTGAGTGTGTGATAATTCATGCACATCCTTGAGTTGTCGTCTTCCTTTGGCACTAGAAAAATCGGTGAAACACATGGAGAGGTGCTCAGCTTGATGATGCATTGGTCCAGTAATTCCTGCACTTGATATTTGGTAGAGGGGCATCATGCAATATATGGATTTCATGTTGGATTTTCCTCTTCGGAGATAATCCCTTCAGCTCCTAGAATAGTTCATTATAATTAGAAATCAATTCCATTAATTCTTGTTTATGCTTCCCATCGCAGCCCTGGAACGCATCAGCGAATTCGGCATCTTTCTCCCTTACAACCATAAGCATGCATGTTTTACTGGAATTCACCAGTCTTTTCATTTGCCCAATGCTTACAAGGCTGGCATTAATTTTATTTTGATGAGCCCACACTATGTATTCTACCCCATCTTTGGTGATCTAATATTTATTGTCATGGTGGAAAAAGACTGCTTTTATGTCATATAGGTATGGGCTCCCTAATACCATGCCACAGATATCCAATGGTATTACATCCAACTCTACTTCGTCTACTAGCTTAGATGCAATCACAAATTTGACCTTGCACTACTGTATTACATTCAATTTTGCTTTATCATGTATCCATCCCAACGGGTACAGTTTTGGGTGTGGTTTTGTCTCTAAGCCAAACTTCTTTACCACGAATTCTGCAATTAAGTTTTCTTGGGACCCAGTATCAAACAAAGTTTCTACTTTGGTGTGATTTACTATAACCCTGATGTGAAATAATTCAATTCTTTTTTGGTCATTCGAAAGGGACTCATCTATAGAACTGGTGCCTTCATGCGATTTAGAATTAACAGGAGGTGTAAGGGTACCTTTTGTTCCCGCTGCTATGATCAACGCTTCATCTCCCGAATTTGATCCAAGGTCTTGCTGTGCCGTTGCCACTGTTTTCTATTTCCCTTTTCCTCCATACTTCTTTGGATGCCTTTCTGGGTGTTGCTTCCAGCAGGGATCATCATCGTGGCCTTCCTTCTTGCAGTGATTGCAATAAGGCTGCTCCCCTTCTTTGGTTGTTGTTGTTTTCTTCTCCTTCCTTTTCCGTTTCGCTTTGGATTTTCCATTGGGAGGTTTGAATGGTGGCTTTCTGGACTGATCCTCTCTTTCATTCTTGCCCCTGTTCTCAATATGAATTGCTTTCACGCTGGCTAAATCAATAGTGGTTGGTTCAAACAATAACAATGAATTTCTAATATAACTATGCAGTGAGCCAATATACTTAGTTACAATCTTAGGTGCATCAAGTGCAATACCCAAATTTAGTGCTTTCTTCCTAAATTCTTCTATAAAACTCTAAACATCCTGCCCTTTTCCTTGCCTTAAGTATTTCCAATTCATCAAAGCTTTCTATTTGTATCCTAAGGGATAAAGTTGTTCCTTTAACACAGAAGTGAAATCAAACATGAGGAAAAGAGCTTACCCACATTTTTACTACTTTGCAATTTTATCTCCCACCAAACGAGAGTTGCGCTGCTCAACCATAGAGAGGCCAACTGGATTTTTGCCTCATCCTCTATAATTTGCTAAATTCTGCAATAAACCTCAATCTGCCTGATCCAATTATCAGTCTTCTATGTGTTACTTTCACCATTAAACACGAGAAGATCAAATTTAACATCTAATTTAAAAAAAGGTTTCTTAGATGCATCCTTTGGAATTCTCTGATTATGGTGGTGAGAGGAAGGAGAGCCTTCACTACTAGAAGGAGAAAGAGGGGGTTCTTCTCCACCATTCCCATGTGCTAAACCTTGTCCTTGTCGATTTCTCTCCTCTGTTTTCTCCAGTCTTAAAACCAGCTGACTGATGTTCTCTGCCATTGAATAGAAAGTATTTCTAAAATTACACTCCTCTTCAAGATGAGCTTCATCTTCTACCATGTTTCTCCTTTGAGGTGCATGCCCTGCTTCTGGATCGAAAGGTTCTAGTTCCCCTTCGCCTCTTTGAAGTCTTCTTCTTGTTAGCATACAAATATGTAATTCACATCTAAAAGGCCTTGCTCTGATACCACTTGATGCAAGATATTTTTTCTTATAGATGTATGGAAAGAATCACATGCAAAATTACAGCTTAACACAAAAATGTGCACATAAGAAAATAAGAAGTAAACACACAAAAGGAATAAAAAGAAGACACCAAGAATTGATAATGGAGTTCATCCAAATTGGACTATGTCTCCAGGCCTAGCTCAATAATGGGGAGGCCTTTCTTATTAAATGGCATGAAAGAAAATAATTACAATCATCAACTGTCCACAAGAGGCTTATACCTCTGATCTGAAAGATGGCTGTGAAATGGATGCTTGATGATGGAGAGGTAAGCAACACCAATGCGTCTGTAGCAATTAAGGGGCTGGAGTCATGTAAAACTACCCAAAACAGACAAATATGCGCTCTCGGCCTCCTGCCAAATGAAACATCGTGCTGCAAAAATGCCTCCTCCCTGCTCTTTCCATCGATCAGGTTTTTATAATGGATTTTGGACAGAATCCCCTTTAAATCGGGGCTGTCTAGTTCACAATGGAGGTTGGTGTCATGGAAGGATCGACAGGCATAACCACCTCTTGAAATGGCCTTTTTATTGTTGAGGTGATAAGACCTTAAAATCCTGAAAATACTGAAAAATCGACCCAAAACCATTTACCCAAACTTCAAAACTAGTGAAATCGGGCATATATTCCATATCGGGTCTAAGCCCGAGGTTGTAATCGGTGTATCGCTGTCCTGAAGGTCCTGTAATCAGGGAAATTCCGACTATCGATCACTGATCACTGATATCAGCATCGGCCGATCGCATCGGTGTCTCGCTCATATATTGCCCTGAGTGTTCCGATAATGATTCCGTCGATCGTTTAATCGTTGATTGCTCTGCTTGCCCACCAATATATATATACAAGTAAGTCCTCCAATCCATTTGCCTCCAGTCCGCTAATCCGATTTGATCGAAGATTAGTGATCGAGGGTTCCACTGCACCTCTCTTAAGTCTACCTTCACAAGTCCTCCAATTGCATTTTGCCTTTAAGGCCCTAAACTCTTTTCCAAAGGAAACATCCTCATTTTTTGAAGGATCAAAGAAACCTTCGTTGTGCGATAACTTCATCAGCTAGACTCAGATTGAAGTGTCGTTCATGCCGTTGGAATCAGGATGACGAGATCTACGCTCTGAACCTGAGTTGACTTCATTCCAATCACTTTTTATTTATGATTTTTTCCATGCCATTATATCTGAAGATCCACCCGGGTCATCTCTATAACTTGTTGCGTTCCTTTTTAAATCCATATCAACATCCTTGTGAGAGATTACTACTCGGGGTATTCTATGTAGTTAGAATATTTCCCTCATAAATATGTTTATGATATTTATCATATTATAGGTTGATTTTACAGGTATGAAATGAGCGGTCTTTCTCAGCTTGTCCATTGCAACCATGATTGAGTCATGTTGATTCTTAGTACGAGGTAACCCAGTGATAAAGTCTAGGGTGATCATCTCCAATTTCCACTCAGGAATGGGTAATTGTTGTAACAGACTAGCAGGATGATGATGTTCTGCTTTCACCAATTGGCACTCTAAGCATTTGGATAGATATTCAACCACATCCTTCCTTAAATTGGGCCATAAATAACTTTTTCTGATGGCAGAAAACAATTTTTGGTATCGTGGGTGAGCAGCGTAAGGCTTTCTATGAAACTCATCGAATAATAATTGCTTGATAGAATTCTGGTTAGGAATATATATTTTGTTTCCGAATGTTAGCATTTTGTCGAGATTAATGTCATAATCAAACTGTTCCCCTTTTGCCTGGGCTTCCGACACTTGCTGCCAAAGGAATGCATACTCTGGGTCTTTAAGGGATACTTCTCGGATTACCTTCCCCTCGAGGTGTTTCATATAAAAGTCGAATTTGCTCAAGAATGCAGTCCATCTGGCCTGTCGAGCATTTAAACTAGATTGCTTAAATAAGTTTGTAAGACTGCTAAGATCAGTTAATAGTAGAAATTTCTTTCCTAAGAGGTAGTATCACTAGATTTTGAGCGTGTGTACTACTGTGGTCAACTGCAGATCATATGTCGAGTATCGCTACTCATAATCTTTCAGTTGTGTTAATACATCATCGACACCCTCCTTACTCACATTTGTGCATATCATAAATGATTTTTCCAGATCTACTACCTTTAATGAATCAGTGGTAATAACCTGCGAGGCCCAAAAAGGATTTAATGTTAGCAATGTTTTTCAGAGTGGTCCATTCCATAATAGTTTTAATCTTTTTTGGATCCACCGCTATTCCCTCAGCTCATATAACATGGCCTAAGTACTGAATTTGACTTTTGTGAAAATCTCACTTGCTATACTTTGTGTACAACTAATTGTCTCGCAAAATTTGCAATATTGTCCTCATGTGCTTCTCATGCTCCTCCTGATTTTTTGAATAAATTAGTATATCATCAATAGAAATCCGTACAAACCTATCTAGAAATAGCTAAAAAATGGCATGCATCAGGCTCATGAAAGTGGCTGGAGCATTGATAAGGCTGAAAGGCAATACCACAAATTCGTAATGATTGTTACAAGTTCAAAATGTGGTTTTGAAAATGTCTTCATCCTTTATTCTGATCTAATGGTAACTAGAACTTAAGTCAATTTTTGAGAATACACTAGACCCCTGCACCTGATAAAATAAATTGTTAATATGGGGTAAAGGGTACTTATTTTTTACTCTCAGTTTATTTAGCTGATGATAATCAATGCATAGTCTTAAGATGCCATCCTTCTTTCCCACAAACTACATAGGGGCTCCCCAAGGAGATACACTAGGATGAATGTACCCCTTATCCAAAAGTTCTTGAAGCTGCATTTTGAGTTATGTTAACTCAAGGGTGCTCATGCGACAAGGGGCTTTCAAAATAGGAGCTGATCTAGGTATTAATTCAATGGTAAAATCAGTATCACGTCTAGGTGGTAATCCATGGATGGATTCAGGGAACACATCCATGAAATTCTGAATCATAGGAATATTTTCGAATGAAGTCATCTTGTTTCCGTCATTGGTGTATCCTACTTGGACATCATAAATCTGGTAGCCCTTCTTAATGCATCTTCTGAGCTGGTTAGCCGTAATAGGACATAATTTAATGTTTTACTTAATCCCTTGAATTTCCTTTCTCTGCCCCGACTCTGTGAGATAGCTTAAAAATTTCTCTTTACAGTTGAGTAGGGACCAATGACCTTCCAACTAGTCCATCCCTATTAATACATCATACGAACCTAAGGGGAGTATATTCAGAGGGTTGTCCTGAAACTATTATAGGGCAATTTTCCATTTTCGCAGACACTCTTCTTTTTGTTCTGGTGGCTAGCTAAACTATCCAAGATTTCTTAAATGTATTGCTTTGCAGCTGATATTTCTCTACCACTTTAGGACTAATATAGCTTAGGCTAGCACCCGGATCAAATAAAACATAAACAGGTTGATCAACAATCAAACCTTCACACTCGATCATGTTGGGCTGGTATTCTTCTTGGTGATTGTCCAGAGCAGCATTAATTATGGGCATGCTTCTTACTACGTCTCCAACTGTGGATGCCTCTTTCATATTTGAGAGTTGTTCTATTCTGGCCCTGTATGGAAAATTCTTGTAGTAATGATATTCCCCACATCCCCAGCGTTGCAGAGGTTATTTTGGTGGTTGATCCATAGTAGGTTTACTAACTCCAACTGTCTGTCTATTTTCAGTGTAAGCTAGAACTTTGGGTGGGTTCCTTGCAAATTTTCCGAAAGTTCTTTAATGATTATTCCTTCCATTTGCGACTTTCGGTTGTTTGTTTGGGGATAAATTCCTCATTCTCCTGCCAATGGCTCCTTTGGGACCCTAATTCTTCTATTTCATTTGTTGATAACAGATACAGGATTTTTGCACCGCATCATCCATTGTTCTAGGATAATCAAATTCTAACTTCTCCTTCACAATGTTGGGTAAACTGCTAATAAACAACGGAATTTTGGCTTTTTCCTCCTGCATGTATGGGACATATCATAACAGGGAGGTAAACCGTTTCACATACTCGTTCATGGTCAAGGTTCCAAACCTTAACTCATGGAACTCTGCTTTTTCATCGTAGTAATGTTCAGGTAAATGTTTGTCCTTAAAATATTTCTGGAATTCTTGCCACGTCACTTGTTCTTCGTCGATTTTTCTCACAGTTTTAATCTCTTCCCACCAGAGAGTGGCCTTTCCCCTTAACTAGTAGATTGCCAAACGTGCATTAAGTTTGTAAGTATATTCATAAATCTGAAAATATTTACCCATGTCGATCAGCCATACTTCAACTACTTCTTCAAATTCTCCTTCAAATAGTGATAGTTTTTTTTTTAAACTCACCTTGTAATTCCACTTTCTGTCTTTTTGTCTTTCTTTGCTCAGAAACATTATCTGATCGCCCCTCTTCATCCTCCTTATGTCCCTATGTTGACTTTGCATTATATTTGTTGTGATGGGCTGTTGGCGTCTTCTCCCTATTCTGTGTACTAGGATCTGGTCCTCGTTGATTCTGTCAGTCGGATAGCATTTTAATGATCTTTTCCTATTCTTGCCTCAGTCATTCATTGTTTGTCCTCGAGTTCATCATTTATGCACGTAGTTGTTGCATTGTTTCAAGTAGGGCATTGATGGCTTGCCGAGATTCTTCTCCCAGTTGTATCCATATATTCGGGTCGGCCTCCACATAAGGCACTTCCGGCTGGTGTGATAATCTGAGGCTCCCCTGCATTTATACTCTTTGGTGCTAACCTCTGTCTCTGTGTACACATTCACATTTACTTGGTTAGTGTTACTAATTTATATACAAGCATATTTCATATATAATATATATATATCTATTATATATAATATATATATATATATATATATATATATATATTATATATATATATATATATATATATATATATATATATATATATATATATTGGTTCATATTTGTAGGTGTATATGAGCGCATAAGTCTCAATGTGCGAAAATGTTGCTCTGATACCATTTGTAATGGCCTAAAACCCTAACACCCATACCAAAGAAATAAATGAAGAATTTAATTCATATTTTGTTTTATTATATGATTTTTATTCAACGTTACAACTTTATATTAAAAGTCGAACCATTTGAGATTGCTGGCGGGGTACACGCCAATTCTCATGTGTACATCCACTCTGATCACATTAATGCTTCCCTCACTGGCATAGCTTGGGTAGTGCTTCTCCATTAAGGCGGAGAGAACCTAGAGGCATTTCCTTATCACAGTAGCCCTTCATTAACAGTCACAATAGTCCTTCACTAATGTCGATGAGATAGGTTTTGTGGAACGATCACGAATCATTGCACCTCGCATCAACTCCACTGTTGGATCCAAGGAGATCCACAGTTTAAGCAGTTTTGGACGTATAACGAAGGGTTAGTGCAATTCTTAGCGAGGTAAGGGTCATTTGGTTGTGTAGAGATGGTTGAACATCGACTCTGCGACAAAAGGCAACTGGGATGGCGATATGGCGGAATGACACAAATTCCCTGTCTGATTCACCTCTACAGGCACACAAGTATAGAGTAGATACGCCTTCAGCCCCAAATCTCACCTCACAGTTGTCTCTTTCTTTATTTGATAGTTACATTTCTCTGAATCAATCTACTTGGCTCATGCACAAGTGGAAATGTTGAAGCGGGACTTTGGCTCTGAAGGAACGCATGGAGGGTTCATCCTATAAACCAGAGGTAATGGTAATGTGGCCAAGAAGTTGCATACAAGATTTTTTTTTCTCAAGAGCTAGTTATGACAATGTTGTTAATTTCAGGTGTGCCTTGCCGCCTGTTGTTCGGAAATTCCTCCTTCAGGTAAGCTCGTTCTCTGTACCCACATTTCTCTAATAACACTCTTTCATTTTGCCCTCAAGCTTACTCTAATATGATAAAATTGTCTACAGGTACATTCTGTTGTGGTGTTTATGAATGCATACCCGAAGGAAGTTTTCTAGAGTGAAGGTGTGTCCTTACAATGGTTACTACGTTAGATTTCAGGTTGGTTCCTCTCTGGCTTGTCTGGCGAATGGGTTCCAGGTGACAATCTCCATTTAGATGGAGGATTATTTGATTTTATTTATGTTAATGTATTAAGTTTTCTCGTTGGCCAAAGTGCCACAAATTTTCAATAGATATATATTTCTTAAGACTATTATAGAAAAAAATGGTGGGCGATGGATGCGCCCAATTTTGAGCCCGATACTACACTGATATTGTCAGATTATGGGGTTATATGCATGTAGCTTTAACCGAGGGTTTGAATAACTTTGCTTTGATTATTCATTTCAAAATAATTGCTCTATTCCTTTTCTTTTTGTGGGAGCTTGGCGTCAGGGTTCTCGCATCATGGGTTTGGCTGCCTATAAGCACTCATTTGACACACATCTATATAGTTGGGAAGTTATAAACGATTTTCATTATTATCTCTGTTTTCATTGTTATAGTTCAGGGTTCTCGATCTTTTTTTTGATGGGTTAAGTTTAGCTTGGGTACTGAACAACTCGGGTGAGAGCTTTGTGAATACTTGAAGTGGATAAGGGTGAATATCATCTTTTGAATGAGAATTCCATAGTTTGACATTATCAGTATGTTTTCTTTTGATTAAGATGGTTTAACAAATACTTGTTAATTTCCATGGATTGACCGAATATGGGTTTCTGGCCTTAATAACTCAGTAGGCTATTAAATTTTTAATGCGATTTTATAATTAGAAAATAACATGAATAACTACTCCACTACATGAATTTGTTCTTTTTCTTAAGGTTTAATTACTGATGCATTTTGTTTCAGTAGATGGAAACTAAATTTCATTACCTTGTTTTTTATTTTATGTAATGATATTTGTAAATACCTAATTGAACTAAAGTTGTAAAGGAAGACATATGCCTCATTTTATCATTGACAATATTACTAGTAATTCATTAGTATGTCAACCTGTTCATTTCATAAAATAAAGTAGCTAATCTTTCTCCTACTGATAACTATTAAACACAGAATTACTACTTATCTATTTTCGTGCTTTACTTGTAAGCATGCCCGTGGAAGGTCTCACCACCCAGCCATGGATCTGGAAATTATGTCTAGAATTCCCCTTCGAGCTCTTCCAACTCCTAATAATGGCTAAAACATCTTGTTACCTTGGGCACCACAACTATGTCCAGCCTCAAGTCTCGTACCTCTCAGCTGTTATCCAAGGTCTTTTTCCCACTGGTTAATTTGTCCAGCTGAGGAAAAACTATTCACAGCGTAATCCCTAATCCCTTCTACCACTTTTTGCCACCCCCTTAGAGTTCTATCATTTTCCTTTTTGAAGGAAAAAATGGGAAACTCCTTGTAATTGTTTCAGGAGTTATTTTAACTGATTCCTTGGTTCTTTTACAAACTGATCAAATTCTTTTAATTAATAATTAACAACATGTGTTCTAGCTTTTAGCCTAATTGTTTTAATAATCCAGGTTAATACAGAATAAAATTGACAGTAATAAGTAAAACTTGGTAAAAATAAATGTTGGTGCATCATTGAGAGTTACAAAAAATATAGTTATAAAATCCCCTAATCATCACATAAAACCTTAAAATTATAAAAAACTGAAAACCCTAAAATTATCAATAACTTGAAATTACATACCTTATTATCCACAAAGAAACCAACATTTCCAAAATTGACTATAACATATTCAGTGATATCTTTTGCCGATCAAATTCTTTTAATTAATAATTAACAACATATGTTCTGGCTTTTTAGCCTAATTATTTTAACAATGGAGGTTAAAACAGAATAAAATTGACAATAATAAGTAAAACTTGGTAAAACTAAATATTGTTGCATCATTGAGTGTTACAAAAAAAAATACTTATAAAATCCCCTAATCATCCTATAAAACTTTAAAATTATAAAAAACTTAAAACCCTAAAATTATCAAAAACTTGAAATTACATAGCTTATTATCCAAAAAAAAAACCAACCTTTTCAAAATTGACTATAACATACTCACTAATTTCCCTACATAGACATGTTTATTTATTAAGAAAAGAAAGCTTTCGAAACAATTATCCTTGTTCTAATTATTGCTTTATTTTATTTTATTTTTTAATTCTATTTTATTTCATATGAGTCTGAAATTATTAATTTTATTTTTTTTTAAAAATTATTTTGTTTTTATATAATTTCCCTAATTCAAATGTTTATTCAACCTGAGATCGTAACATCTCTTATGTATTGGACTAAATAGCACCTCTTACCTCCTAGAGAAAGTAATTCAATCTTGGTGTGAGAACTTTCTAAACGCACAATGAATTTGAACATTTTCTTCATTTTCCAGTCAGCCGCATTCAATCTTGTATTCTTGTTGGGAGAACTTTCTGAACGCACCATGAATTCGAATTACGTAAATACTATCACTTTCTATGGTAATATTTATTTCACGTGTAACCTTTTCAGGTTTATTTTTCTTTTAAATAATTTAGAAATGTTGACAGTGAGCTTAACTCGATTGTAGATTTTTAGAATATTTCAGGTTAAGATAAACATAGCGGCATGTCCATAAAATTCCAAAAATTTGCACCCTCATATTTGAATTCTTATTCACATCTATAATTCAGTGGAACATATTCTTTCCATCTTTGGTCCCAGTTGCACCAGAATATTCCGGGAATCTGCACCCTCATATTTGAACTCTTATTCACATCTATAATTCAGCGGAAGATATTCTTTCCATCTTTGGTCCCAGTTGCACAAACCATGGTAGTAAGGAAAGTCAAGAAATTAAACTGCTTATGTTTATTTAGATTACAGATTTTGGAAATTATATGTTAATGAATAAAGTCAAATGCTTAACTTAAACGAGAATATATAACAGCCGACCGAATAAAACTCCTATACACTTGTGCTAAATTACAAAAAAATTCCTTCGTTGTAATTTCTACCTGATTCTAAGTCATGTCCAACCGGTGAGTCAGCACTAGACGTGCCCGGTCCTGCTCGTTTCTCTCCCGTCTCTTCGTAGAAGTCATTTGCATCGATGACCTTTATGCATCTGTGGGAAATTTTGCTCGAAACTCGGCAAATATAGAATATTTTTAACAGACAAATTTGCAATTTAATGTTCCCTGGAGAGCTAGTCACAAAACTTCTTAAAAACAATTGGCTTAACACAAGTAGATAAAGCTTATCGTCTCCGTCTACGTCTGGTGACACGTCCTTTCTCGCTAATAAAATGTCCACGTAGTTTAAGTCATAAACCCGAGAGGCGACGAAAACTTCGTTCAAAGTTGCCGCTGCGATCTGGAATTAACTCCCAAATCACGATTGCGTGGTGCCCTTTCATTCGTTTCACTTCAACGTTCTCCACATGCTAATCTAAGAGAAGTTGTTTCGCTTAAAATGATTTTCTTGAAAGGTACCACGACAACGACAGGAAGAATGAAATATGATATCACAAATACATCTCATTTGTTTTGGGTGTTTTGTGCCAAAAAAAAAAACATATGCATAGCCTGTTGGTTGTTGGTCTTACATGACCATATCTATGTTTCCAATAAGTGTCCATTGCGACCCTGCTCGGAACCCGCCAGCGTCCTTTTGAAGAGTTTTTTTTTCTCTTCACTTTAGACCGAAATAACATGGCAGTTTCTTGCACTTTCCAGATTACGCCCAATACCAACATGGCAATTTTCTGCACCTTCCACAGTATGCTCAATACCTGCTATGTCGACGTGAACGTCTAGTTCACGACCTTGTCCTTCAACAGCGTCACCCAAGCGGCCGTGACCATGTCAATGAACAGCCTATAAAGATTGAATCACCACAAAACGAGCTGAAATCACGCCGCTAAATCAACATACTCAGCGCGTGACATGACAGACGTGGAGCGCAAGAGTTGGGGTGAACATTTTTGAAAGTCTTAAGTTTAATTAGGATAATAACTTGCATTTCATCACATGTTGTAAAGATGTTGTATAGGAAAGAGTAGCACAGAAGCAAGAAAATGTGATATGTTATTTTATTTAATAAAACATTTAAATTATAAATATGAATTATTAAAGGAAAAATTAAGTTTACAAAATTGCTTAAATAAAAAAGTTAGTCTTTTCTAGTTTAATGTCAGCATAGATACTAAAAAGAGTATATTCACTTAAGGATACAACATATTTGAAAATTTAAATTTGTACTAGAAGATTAGAAACATATCTCTTAAAATATCTTCACTTGATTTGCACAAGATTTCATTCCAGTATTCCACCCACATTGGCTTGTCTCAGTTGTGTGTGATTGCTGGAAAACTTGCCCGGCTAGTTTCCCATTTAAAAGAAAGCGTCAAAGGTTGTTGTGGTCGATGGTTCCCTTTTTGGCAAAATTGCTACAAGCTGCTACTTTATTGGAAGATAGACAATTTTAAGGTTTTTTCAATTTTCCTAGAGAATGATTTTGCAATGATTAAGATAACCACGCTCCCACTTTATTAGAAGATAGGCAATTTTAAAATTTTCCAAAACATGATTTTGTAGTAATTAAGATAAGAGTTCTTTATCTTATATTATAATTCCTTTATAAAAATACAACACAATATGCATAAACACTCATTTTAAAAGAGATATAACAAGCAACGCTGGCTCTTTTAACTTAGAGAAGCTATAACTAACTTGCGGTAGTTAAAGAACTCCAAACATGAAATTTTCGTGTTATCCAAATTTAGTTTACAAGCCTAATTTCCTCATCTATGTTTATATACTAGTCCTTCCTACCTACTAACATAGCGGGTGTATTTCCAGAGTGAATAGTATTAGCAAAGGTTCTAAATGCTTCGTGGGATGTGACAACCAAATGCATTTCTATATAAAATATTGTGGTTTTATTAGTTGATTAAAAGTCATAGAAAAACAATCTCTTTGGTTAAAACTTGTCTTATTTTAGTGTTAAGTCATTTGTCATGATTAATTCTAATGCAATGGCCATATTTACAACTCATGATGCGGTTAATTCCCAAATATATCAAGCAATATGGGTGGGATGGCACATGAATGTGTCCCTAGTGTAGAGATTTGAATTGTTGCATATTATCATCATGTTTGGCATGCGTAGCATCCAAGTAGATAATTTGTTTCCATGAGGTGTACTTTATCGACATGGTATGTATGTGTTATTCTAAAAAGGACTAAGATGATTATAACTAAAATCATGACCCTTTGAGTGGTTCCCCTAGAGCTGACTAAAAGCAGTTGCTTCTCCCTCTCAAGCGAGACCATCTTGCAAAGCTTTCATTGTCCATATAGTATAAATATTACCATTTTCATCTTTTTCCTTTTGGAAAAGAAATAGCTAAGGTGCATTAAATGCTATGATCAATTCAAGTCAAAATATGAGCTAGAAAAATTGTGGTAGCATATTAGTAGATGAAAAATGTCAATGTCTTGCCAATCTTTTGAAAATAACAATCTCACATATAAGGCTATGGGTTATGTTTTTGAGTCTTGTGTTGCCTACCGTTGTAATGAAACAAAATTGTTTTAATGATGTGACATAAGAAAAAAAACAGATAAATCATCCTCGTCATACTTCAATTGATTCTAGCAACAAGAATATAAATAATTGAAGTTAATTTCATTGTTTACAACGGAATGGTATCAAACAAGTAGATAATTTAAAAATCAAATAGATCAAATATAACAACTTAAAAAAAACCTTGGCAAAAAAGATGTAGGAGGAATTTTGAGAAAAGACCCAACAAGTTAAATAATATATAAAAGGAAAATATTATCTTAAACTTGCACAACATTTTATAAAAGAGAACCCTAAAGACCAACCAAGCAACGAAACAAATATTTTTTCCCGTTGAAACCATGTAACTCTATTATACTTGTAGATTTAGCGAGCCTCAAATGAAGAGGTTTTCCTAGCTTATGCTCGTTCCAATTGATTGAATCACGCACCATTAAAAGAAACAAAATATTGAAGTAAGAGATATAGATGAGATAAAAAAATTCACATATCATAAGATTTTTATTCAAATCTCTCATAAATGCATCATCGTGTACAACAAAAAACCTATTATATCGAAAGCTAAGTCCACCCTTAAGGAAAATGAAGCTTTGAAAAATAGCAAAAAATAGGATGGGCTCATTGCCCTCAAAGACCTTAAGCCTAAACTCGTTTTGCTTTCAATGATTTGGCCATTATAATCATTAGTGATAGGCCAACAGTTCTTTCTTCTGAAACAACCCCTTTTAAATCCAAGTGCAAAGCAAGTATTTTTAATTTCCCTCTCTAGGATAAGCATATCACATAATATAGCAATCACCACTGTAAAATTTTCATTGTTCACTCGATGGCATAGGCAATTTGTTTTTACCATTTACTCATCAAACCTGAAGATTACCAATACAACCAATAAATGGTTGATTTTCCTCTTTTACTGGAGTTGTTTTGAGAAGGCCCTTAACATTAAATCCTTGTCATTTCATGTTAGGTCCCTATAATACTAGTGATTCCCCCATTACTATTGTCATTGTAGCCCTTATTGTTATTGTTTTGCCCCTATTGTCCCCATATTGTTATTATTGTGCCCCATAGAAGCATACTATTGTTATTATTGTACCATTATATTATTATTGTTATGTCGACTTTGATTATATTGGACCCCTTAGACTCCTATATATAGAAAGGAGGTGTTGTCATTTGTATCATCGAAGAATTTTTCATTTGTGTAATGTAAAGGGGTTTCCCCCTTGAAAAGGCTAATTTATAAGGTGTTGATCTTTCTTTTCTATATATTTGTGAACTGGTTTCATAACATTTGGTATGAGAGGTTTGGATTCTAGGGTTTTGCTACTCCAAACAGGTCATCGTGGCATTTGCACTATAACTATTTTTCTGCAATGTTTCAGAAGCTAAACCAAAAAACCATTTGAGCCGAAATCGTTATGAAACTTGGGTCCGAATTTTAGATCTTCTCTTGTTATATTTTCGGAGATATGATCTGAGGCAGTTAGGGTTTTTGCAAACTCCCGAATTACATTCCAAACATGTGACCTTGGAAAATTCATCATAACTTTCTCTCTGAGCATCAAATCGAAATTTTGTAAAAAGTTACAGAAAAATGACGGACTGTAGTTTTCTGTGTATCCTTTCAAATCCGAAGGTCAAAAAAATGACACATGGCACATCGTACAAGTGCGCTCTATTGAAAAATTATATAATCACATCATCTTGGGAGATTGGGCATAACTCTTTCTTGGAGAATCCAATTTTGATCAAACTGGTGGCATTAGAAAGAGAGCTCAGAGGGCTATTACAAGAAGAAATTCTAGACATTTTATATCTGCAATTACAAATATACAATAGATTCAATATCGAGCTTCTACAAAGAAAAAAAGGTGTGTAGTCTTTTTAAAATTTTGCATAAGTTTAGGTTGAAAAATTAGGTTGAAGTTCAAAGGGCATAATGAAACATAATTATCATTAATTGATGTCACGAAAAAATAAAATGGAGACACCTAGTAAGCAACCTAAATGATTTAGCATGACTCATGAAGAAGAGGAAGAAATGTAACATGATATATAAAATTTACGATAGCAAGTTCAACAAACATTCACTCTCACAAAAGGTAACAGAAGCTAAGGTTGATGCTTTAAAGAAGGGCTTGGAATCTAAGATAAATGACATGGAAGCTAATATGAATGGCATGCAAGTTAAGATGGATGGCGTGGAAGCTAAGATGGATGGCATGGAAGCTAAGATGAATGGAATGGATGCTAAGATGGAAGATTTGAAGATAGATTTGACTAAGTTGCTACAAGAAATGCTTACTAATGGTGAAAGGGTAGTAAAGGAAACTCATGATGAGAACAAAAGAAATGTTAATCATGATTTCATAGACTCTAATGTTAGATTGAAGTCACTCCATGTTCCAAAGACCGATATGAGGAAGTTTGATGGAGAGGATCCTGTAACATGGATACTATATATGGAGCAATATTTCGACCTCCATAATGTGAAAAATACACAAAAGGTACACATTGCAACTTTATATTTGGAACCAAATCAGTTTGTATGGTACTGATGGAATTTCTCTCGTAAACAAATTATCACTTTGGCAATTTTTACAAAAGAAATGATAGCACATTATGAGGTTACAAAGAGAAACAATTTTTTTAGCCAATTAATAAACCTCAAACAAAAGGGTTCAATGATGGATCAGATTGAGGACTTCCAAAAATTTAATACAAGGGTGAAAGATATTCTAGAGGAGCATATGATTGATGTGTTCATAGGGAATTTAAAAGATAACATCCAACATGAGGTTCGCCTTTGGGAACCTGGCTCATTGGAGAAGGTATTCAGGTTGGCAAGTAAAATGGAAAGAAAAATTATGGCAACAAGGAAGCCTACCACTCACAACTATAAGGATGGAAGTGTTGTTTCCCCTAGCCTTCCACAACCTACAAGGTTGAAACCCCAACAATTGGAAGAAAAAAGAGCAAAAGAGATTTATTACAGTTGTGATAGAAAATACACTAAAGGTCATAAGTGTGCTGAGAAGAAATTATTTTACATAGATTGTGAAGAGGAGGAAGAAAAGGAACAAGAAACATCGAAAGAAGAGGATATACACCAGGAACAAACCCTATATAAAGAAGAAATGAATTCTACCATATCTTGTAAATCATTGGTCGAAATTACCACTCCTCAAACTATCAAGATAGAAGGACATATCAAGAATAAAAAGGTAATAGTGTTGATTGATTTGTTCAATACCCATAATTTTATTCATTTCAAGATACCCAAGGAATTGAATTGCTTCCTAATTCCAGCACTAGAGTGTCAAGTGATGGTTGCAAGTGGACGAACCATAAATTGCTCTGGAAAGTGCCATAATATCAAGCTATCCATGGGATAATATGTATTGAATAGCCCATTGATTTCCATTCCAATGGGTGGTGCTAATGTTGTACTAGGAGTCCAATGGCTACAATCCTTTGGTATAATAGCTTTTAATTTTCAAGAACTTTTCATGAAATTTTCTTTGGAAGGAAAGGAAGTAGAATTAAGAGGTATCGCAGGGAAACCAGGAAAGATAATCAGATCTAATGGAATGACAAAGCTTCTAAAGAAATAACAATGAGGCATAATTGCACAATTATGTTCGCTATAGGTTCCCACATAAAAATCATCTATTTATCCAGATCTCCAAAAAGTCTTAGACTATCATTCCAAGGTATTTGAGACTCCCAAAGGTCTCCCACCTATTCTTGATCATGATCATGCTATTCATTTGATTCCGGGAAGTTTTCCTTCAAACATCAGACCTTACATATATCCTTATGCCCAAAAGAGTGAAATTGAACATATGGTTGCAGGAATGCTAGAGGCTGGTATAATTCAATCTAGCCAAAGTTCTTTCTTTGCTCTAGTAGTATTGGTGCACAAGAAGGATGGATCATGGCACATGTGTCCAGATTATAGGGAGCTCAACAAGTTCACTATTAAAGATAAATTTCCCATTCCTGTCATTGATGAACTATTGGATGAATTGCATGGAATAATTTACTTCGCCAAGTTGGATCTTCATTCTGGATATCATCAAATCAGAATGAAGACCGAAGACATTCCGAAAACAACATTTAGAACTCATGAGGATCATTATGAATTTTTGGTCATGCCTTTTGGCCTTACCAATGCACCTTCTACATTTCAAGGTTTGATGAATCCATTTTCAAACGCTTCCTTAGAAAATAGTGTTAGTATCTTTTGATGATATACTAATCTATAGCAAGTCTTGGAAGGATCATGTTCAACATGTTCACAAGGTGCTCAAACTATTGGAGGAGAAACAATTGTAGTGAAAAAGCTCCAAATGTTTCTTTGGAGTACAAGAGATGGAATATTATGTCATATTGCATCTCATGAAGGTGTTAATGTAGACCCTAGCAAAATTAAAGCCATTAAGGAATGGAAAATCCCCACATCAATAAAGCATCTGCGAGGATTTCTTGGGTTGACAGGGTATTATCACAAGTTTGTTAAGAATTATGGGAGAATAGCAGCACCTATAACAGCATTATTGAAGAAAGATGCATTTTTATGGCCTCCAGAAGCAATGAAGGCCTTTGAACATCTTAAAGAGGAAATGTGGCAAGCACCGTCTTAGCTATTCCAGACTTCAGAAAAACCTTTATTGTGGAATGTGATGCCTCAGGAAATGGAATTGCCGTTGTTTTAATGCAAGAAGAAAGACCCATTGCTTTCGAAAGTATTCCAATCAAAGGAAAGTATTTACACAAAACTATTTATGAGAAGGAAATGTTGGCAATACTACATGCACTGAAGAAATGGTGACCATACCTAATGGGAAGACACTTCAAGGTAAAAACTGATCATGATAGTTTTGAATACTTTTTAGAACAAATATTATCTTCAGAAGAGCAACAAAAAGGGGTAACAAAGATGTTGGCTTATGACTATGAAATCATATACAAAAAAGGGAAGCAAAATGTTGTGGCAGATGCACTCTCAAGTAAGGATGAGGATGTGGAAGCATTGCTTTGTTCCATTTCTATAATCCAACCAAATTGGATAAACGAAGAAAGGGATGAATGGAGGAATGACGAAGAAGTGTGGAAACTCATTCAAAAGATACAAAAAGATCCCAATGCATCTGATACATTTAGGTGGAAAAACGATTTGTTATGGTACAAAGATCGCTTATACCTATGTCAGAATTCCCAACTCAAACAAAATATTCTTATGGAATTGCACACCTCTCCCTTAGGAGGGCACTCAAGAATTTTTAAAACTTATCAAAGGGTCAAAAAGGAGTTTTTTTGGGATGGCCTTAAATCTAATATTCAAAAGTTTGTGGCAAAATGCTTGGTTTGACAACAAAATAAAGTTGAAACAATTAAGACCTTGGGTCTATTACAACCTTTATCCATTCCAAGTCAACATTGGGAGGAGTTTTGAATGGATTTCATCACAGGTTTACCCAAGTCAACAGGAAAGAGTGTCATCATGGTGGCAGTTGATAGACTTACTAAGTATGCACACTTTTTGTGCATTATCTCATCCATTTAAAGCCAGTAAAATTTCTACTGCATTTATGGAAGAAATCCAAAAACCACATGGAAACCCAAAGATTATTGTAAGTGACAGAGATCCCATTTTCACTGGAAATTTTTGGACAAAATTATTTTCTTGTCTTGGTACTCAGTTATGTAGAAATTTTGAATAATTTAACACATATTCAATGGAGATTATCCTGATCATGTACTATTGCGGAAAACATACACAATACATAAGCTCCTCTACGTTGATCATCAATATAGCAGCATCAATAACAATAAAACATCAAGAGCATCCACACATTAACACAGTATGTATCCCGGGGAAAGCATCTCGCTAAAAACCCCAACTATCTGTATATTAATGATTGAGTCATGTAACATTACACAGCATAATACTTCTCACAAGTATCTCCACCTCTGTTACACACAATACAGCTCAGATCTGAATCAATCACTGGCTCAAATCTCCTACGCTGCTTGCCTGCCTCCGCTGCTCAAT
>APFE030059158.1:47578-71428 GCA_000404065.3 Pinus taeda
CCATAAACATCAAATGATCATCAAGTACCAGTAAGTCACCCAAATAACCAGATCCACAATAATAGTAAACTAAACCCAGAACACCTTATCAACAAAATCAGTCAACAAAAGATCTTAAGACAGATATGCAATTTCCTTTTCTCTGGCCTGCGTCGCTACGCACTTCACCTTCTGTGGCGCCGTGCACCTCCGCAGTTGCGCCTTCTGTGGCGCCTCTGTGGCGTCTCCTGTGGCACCTCCGCATTGCGCCTTCTGTGGCGTCTCCACACTGCGCCTTCTGTGGCACCTATGTGGCGCCTCCGCACTGCGCCTTCTGTGGCGCCTCTGTGGCGCCTCCGCACTGCACCTTCTGTGGCGCCTCCGCACTGCACCTTCTCTGGCGCCTCCGCACTGCGCCTTCTGTGGCGCCTCCGCACTGCGCCTTCTGTGGCGCCTCTGTGGCGTCTCTGCACTGCGCCTTCTGTGGCGCCTCTGTTGTGTCTCCGCACTGCGCCTTCTGTGGCGCCTCTGTGGTGTCTCCGCACTGCGCCTTCTGTGGCGCCTATGTGGTGTCTCCGCACTGCGCCTTCTGTGGCGCCTTTGCACTGCGCCTTCTATGGCGCCTCCGCACTTCCGCAGCTACAGCGCTCGAGAGATCACCCTTCACAGATTCGCTTTCCACTTCACTTTCATATAGATCGAGCTTTTTGAAACAATAACCCAATATTTCAGATCTTAAGATATTCAACCCAAAAGCATACTCAAGCCAAATGATCTCCTTTGCTTTATATAGGCAAGCTCTTCCTCAAATCATGGACCAATAACACGGGCCAAAACCATAGGATCAAAAACTGTGGGACTAATACCATGAACCAACCATGAAAGTGCGTGAACTTTTCTCCACATGAAATAAACTTTTCTTTGCATAAAATTCCGTGAACTTTTTTTCTACATGAAGTAAACTTTTCTCTGCATAAAATTCCGTGAACTTGAAAATAACTTTGCTGCACTATAATTTATCATCTGAGTGATTTGCCATCAAGGACAACACTTGTCTCATAATGCCAACATAAGGCACTTCTATCACATGCATAACATGTGTTCGCTTGCATGCAAATAAGTAAATTGAATATGTTTTCTTCTCGACATGTTTGAATCTTGAAGAAACACCACCTTCTTCTGGTATGATGCAAGGCTTAAAATATGATAAAAACTTATACGTTTCATGTCGTTGACTCTCTCTATGTTGCACTGCATGTCCTTCCAGAGTTGCATCCAATTCAATAGTCTTGATGGCTATTTCACCAACTTCATCCTTATTTGTATATTTGTGAAGCCAATAATGAATACCATAGCAAAAAACACCACTTTTTAAAGTTGTTGCTCTTCGCAGCTCCATACACCGTTCTACAGTGGAACCAATGCTCTAATTTATTTTTTGGAACTGTCTGATATTCTCTTGGCCTCATTATGAGGATCAAGCCTAATACTACTTGTTGGTTTGATCCAATCATAAATAGCACCTTGAAGGGATAACATTCATTTTACATTTCAGTACCACTGATACCTATTGTGGTAGTGACCCCTGTACATCTTCAACGTGATGATGTAGCATAAAAGGTTCCAATATCTGGTGCAATTGGTGAATTATAATCACTTTCTTCTCAGCTTCAAGCCAATCAGCTTCAAGGGACTGAGAAGACGTCCCATCCCTTTGAAATTCCTTTGAGAATCAGTCATGCAAAACATTGTGATTGTCAAATACCTCAAGTAGAAGAGGCCATGGTTCCCACAGATTATCCACAGCTTGTTCATGACATCCATGTCTAGATAATTTGTAGTGATTTTTATTTGCCTTTGTTTCTTTTCCCATATTTTGTAAATTAAACTTCGTTGAAAAGCTAAAAGATGTTTTGGGGCTTCGTGTTGAAGAACATTGAGCAGCTCACACTGTTATAAGAATTCCCACTGTATAATTCAACAGACCATCATCAAATAGCTCAAAGTCAATCCACAAATTACAATCATGTACACTCATGCTCCAAAAGTGGATAATAAATTCAACAGTTCACATAAATACAATAGTTCATGTGGCATTACAAATTCCAACAAAGGGTAGAATCTAGATTGATTCCTATATTAAGAGCTCCTAGGGCTTACGACATCATTTACAATTTTCAAGAGAGAGATTTACCTACGTTTTCAGGAAAGGATTCGTACAATATTCAAGCCCTAACAACTCCAATAGCTCAACTATTATGGAACCCAGAAATTTCAAAATTTGGGAGTTAAACTTATGTTGTCCAAGTCAACGAGGCACTGTGAACATCAAAACATTGCACAAGTCCAGCAGCTCAACTATTTCTTGGGATTTTCCACATGAGGAGGTTTTCCACAACGAGTGTCCAGGCCTACGCTTTGGCGGTTCTCATAAGGGAACACCAGGAGGAGGTTCTAAAGCACCAATATGTATGGTAAGTTGTCGAGACCCCCTCCTCCCATACTACTAGTAGGGCATTGTTTAGCACCTTGATTCTAGTTAACTAATACAAATTAGTTCAGTTGCATTATTCCATCTATCTCCAAAGCCCCATCATGAACTCAAGCTTCTGTTTTTTTCACTAGGTCTATGGTCGAGATCTCATCACCATTCTATATAATGGAAAGGGA
Source organism: Pinus taeda (assembly GCA_000404065.3). NCBI lineage: Eukaryota > Viridiplantae > Streptophyta > Pinopsida > Pinales > Pinaceae > Pinus > Pinus taeda. The sequence goes on from APFE030059158.1 coordinate 50,228, forward strand.
ATAATGGAAAATATCCAAATATTTGTCTGTGTAAACTATCAAAAGAATTTTTAGTGAGATAATATAATTCATTATAATCTTTTTCTACCAAATGAAATAATTGTTTTCTAAATTAATTTTTATTTTTGAGATAGTGTAAAGGGTCAAACCATATTTAAATCTTTGGTTCCTCCATTTCATTACATCCATAGCTACACATTCGATAGAGTGTTTTAGAGTCAAACTATTGGGAAATGATATAAAAACAAAACGATCCAAAAATCAGTCGAATAGTTTCGAAACAATCCTCCAAGACAACCTAAAATTAGTATCAGAAATAAAAAACGTGAACATCAAGAAAAAAATATCATAACTAGTTATTCAATTTTCTACAACACTTTGTAATTATGCATTAGCATTCTAGCAGAGAAAAAATACTTCATAATATATTCATCCAATGATTGCAGATAGTATAGTTGAACTCAAGATGTAGATAATACTTCAAAATAGTGTTTCTCTTGTTCAAATACTTGGAAAAGAAGTCAAAACAATAATAATTAATGCTTCAACAGAATCCAAACCTGAGGGTCTGAGACTTTTTTCGACGACCTAGCATATGCTGGTTCCAATTGATCGAATCACACACCATTAAAAGAAACAAAATATTGAAGTAACATATATAGTTCAGATAAACAAATGCACATATCATAGTAATTTTTCTCAAATCTCTCGTAAATGCATCATCATGTATAGCAACATAACTCTTATATCAAGAGCTAAGTCCACCCTAAAAGGACAATGAATATTTTCAAAACAGAAAAAAATTGGATGGTCTCATTGCCCTCAAAAATCTTAAGCCAAAACTAGTTGTGCTTTCAATGACAACCATTTTACTCATTAGTCATTGGTCAGTATTTCTTTCTTCTGAAACACTCCCCTTTTCAATCCAAGTGAAAAGAAAATATTCTTCCTTTTCCTCTCCAGGATAAGTGTATTGCATAATGTAGCAATAGCCACTGTAAAATTTGCATTTTTCACTCAATGGCATAGGCAATTTGGTTTTACCATTTACTTGTCAAACCTGAATATTGCCATTACAATCAATAAATGGCGTATTTTCCTCTTTTATTAGAGTTGCTTTGAGAAGTCCCTTAAAATTAAATCCTTGTTGTTTCATCAAGGTTGCTACTTTTCCTCTTCCATTTTTAGATATAGTTGTATCTATACTTTGAGGCCATGCATCAAAATTTGATTTAAACATGACATATTCAAATCCTTCCATAATACGAGCTACATGAGCTTGCTTCAACTTTCTTTTACTGGAAATAAGCTCTTCTACAACTTATCTTGTTTCTTTTCTATCCTCAAGCGATATGTTCCTACCCAACAAAATAAATATCTCAATTCCACAGTCTAACATGAAGCGCTTGCTTTTGTTCAACATTTCTCTTCTCAATGAATTTTATTCAATGGGTTTTTCATAACCTTGTTGTATATAGAATAGCTTTGCTGGTAGAGCTTCAAGTTATGATTCATCGTCATTGTTGGACTTCTTGGCAAGAGGAGCAAAGCCATCAAAACAGATCCAAAGTTCTGTAGTCTCGGATCAACTACAAATTTTCCATCCTCAATTGTAGCCACTTCACACTTCCCATCATGATAAGTATCTACGATATATTGAAAAACCTCTAAAAATTTAGCTTTCTCTTGAGAGGATGAGTTCGATCCATTAAACTAAAATCCTTTGGATTTGGTATCAAGAATAAAAATTTCATCATGATTTAAAGATAGCCAAGAATAAGGCACCTCCGTCACATGCAACAAATGTGTTCCCTTGCATGCAAATAAGTAAATAGAATATTTTTTCTTCTCGACATGTTTGAATCCTGAAGCAACACCACCTTCTTCTGATATGATGCAAGGCTTAAAATATGATAGAAACTTATATGTTTCATGTCATTGACTCTCTTTATGTTGCACAACACGTCCTTCAATAGTTGCATCCAATTCAATAGTCTTGATGGATATTGCACCAACTTGATCTTTACTTGTATCTTTGTCAAGCCATTAATGGATATCATAGCGAAAAACACCACCTTTTAAAGTTGTTGTCTTTCACATCTCTATACACTTGTTTTACAATGGAACCTATGCTCTAATTTATTGTTTGGAACTGTTTGATATTCTCTTGGCCTCATTATGAGGATCAAGCCTAATACTACCTGTTGCTTTGATCCAATCATAAGTAACACCTTGAAGGGATGACATTCATTTTACATTTCAATACCATTGATACCTTTTGTGGTAGTGAACTCTATACATCTTCAATCCGATGACATAGCATAAAAGGTTCCAATATCTGGTGCATTTGGTGAATTATAATCACTTTCTTCTCAGTTTGAAGCCAACCATCTTCAAGGGATTGAGAAGATGGACCATCCCTTCGAAGCTTGAAAGGTATTTGAGAATCAATCATGAAAAACTTTTTGATTGTCAAATACCTCAAGTAGAAGAGACCATGGTTCTTGCAAATCATCCACAGATTGTTCATGACATCCATGTCTAGAGAATTTGACAGTCATTTTGATTTGACTTTGTTTATTTTCCTATATTTTGTAAATTAAACTTCGTTGAAGAGCTAAAATATGTTTTGGAGCTTGGTGTTGAAGAAAGTTGAGCAGTTCACATTGCTATAAGAATTCCCACTGTATAATTCAACAGAACACCATTTAAAAACTCGAATTCAATCCATAGATTACAATCGAGTACACCTGTGGTCTAACAGTGGATAACCAGTTCAACAGTTCACATAACTAGAATAGTTCATGCGACATTAAAAATTCCAACAGATAGAATCTTGACCGACAATTTTCAAGAGAAATTATAACCTGCATTTTCATGAAAGGATTCATACAATATTCAATGCTTGACAACTCCAGTAGCTCAACTTTTATGGAACCCGGAAGTTTCAAAATCTGCAAGTTACACTTTCATTGTCCAAGTCAATGAGACATTGTGAACATCAAAACACTGCACAACTCTAGTAGCTCAACTATTGCTGGGGATCTCCTGTGTGAGGAGGTTTTCCACAACGAGTGTCCAAGCCTAAGATTTGGCGCTTCTTATAAGGGAACACTAGGTGGAGGTTCCAAAACGCCAATATGTATGGTAAGTTGTTGAGACCCCCTCCTCCCATTCTACTAGAAGGCCATTGTTTAACATCTTAATCCTAGTTAAATAATATAAATTAGTTTAGTTGGGTTAGTCCATCCATCTCCAAAGCCCCATCCTGAAATCCATCTTCTGTTGTTTTCACCAAGTCTATGGTCCAGATCTCATCACCATTATATCTAATGGAAAGGGAATAATGGGAAATATCCAATTATATGCCTATGAAAACTATCAACCCAATGACCGATATAACCCTGCATAAACCGAAATAACCTTGAATAAAAAAAGTATAAATTATAAGTTAGGGTTTGCATGAGAGAACAAGGGTTAACACAAAAGCCCTCAAATTTTCTTAAACACTCAGAAAAAACCAATATCCTCTCTCTTCCGTTGATGATGAAGCTCCCTTGGTCCACCTAAAGCCCTCCTCACGAAGAGCCTTGAAGCATTCAATGGTCCTGTAACGAAGCTCATAGATCAGTAGAATCTGGGTTCAACCATCAATGAGATGGTTCATAGTTTTACAGAGGGAATTCATGGTTTCGACATTGTAGAGAAGATCAGACATCAAAACAAAATCTAGTGGCGAGAAATGATCCCACATCAAGGGCTTCACCATGGCTCATTATTTAGCCAACTTCATCGCTACTTCTTGTAGCACATCTCTGCCATCGGGATGTCAGGGTCCAAAGGTTGTTAATGTCAAAATATGTTGGCCCACATGGACCTGAATCAAAGGCGATCATCTAAATTCGTGCATGAAATTCAAGTCTAGTATATCACATGGATGATGTCGTTCTTTTCAAAGGCTTCAAGAATGTTGTGGCTTATAGTAAATTAAGTTTTTGAGACAAGGGAAAAATTGCAACTGGACAATACTATGGCGAAGACAACCGTTGAAGCAGAGGGCAGTGCAATCGAGATAGGTGAGACAAGAGGTACGATCAAGAGGGTCAACTAGTGTAGGGTTTTCTGCCACAACCATTTTTCTTCTATCCCACCAAAAATCATTCAACGACGGATTGACTAATTGGAAATGTGGCAACTAACATATCCTAACTAACTCATCTAAAGGTGCATAACATTCTAATCATCTAACACAATATTGACGGTGCCAAATAGTATAGAGTGGCAGCTGGGGGATTTCTTCCCAGAGAGAAGTGCCTTATGGTGTAACTAATATGTATACCTTTATTTTTCAAATACACCTATGTGTAGAATAATTGGTTTGTGTGGGGTTTAGTCTCATCAGGTTATACGTTCAAATCTGAAGGGAGAGGCCAAGGATAGGAGTTACTTTTAGGGAATTAAACTATTACAAACGGACATCCAAGCTATTTGCACAATCCTGGTGATAACATCCAGCCTATGTACAATCTTGATAATAGCATCTTCTGCTTATCGGCATCATCCATTAATGGGCACCATCCAACATTGGGTCTCATCCCAGCCTATGCACAATATTGATAATAGCATCATCCACTGATGGGAAGATTTTTCTTCCATCTAGCATTGGGGCTTATCCTAGCCTATGCACAATATTGATAATAGCATCATCACAACCTCCAGAGCAAGTGTTCGCCCACAATTTCCTGTTCCATCTAATGTTGTGTTTTCCATTCTATATAAACCACAAATGCACTTTAGTCTCATACATGTATTATCTTTTTTAGTCTCATACATGTCTTAATTTTTCTTTTCTCTTTTCTCGTATATTTCCCAACATTTCTCAACAATTTTGTATGGCCTTCTTTGTCTCTGACCCTAAAACATGGAATCCAACACTAAAAATATTCAATCGAAAATCAATGAGAATATTAAGGTTATTCAAATTAAGGATTGTTTGGATATAATTCAACAAGAAGAGGATGAATACTTTTATTCATCCATGTTTATTATGCCCAAAGAGTTATTAGCATTGAAGCCTGAAGTATACATCACTCTAACCATTTCCATCGACCCTTATCACCATTAGAGATTTGAAATCTACGAGATGGAGCCTGCAAGCTTGTTGTTATTCACATATTTGAGAGAAGAATCAACAAAAAATAAAAATTTCATTCCATCGTAGTGGAGGAGTTGAAGAAGCACAACTGACAAATCCATAGTTGTTATCAAAATTTCATTGATTATAAGGAGGAAACCTTGGCATAGGTCAAGTACCACAATGCCACATTTATTCTTAAATTTTAGCAATTTTATTCAGACATGCCAACAAAATGTTGGACCAGGACTCCAAGAAACTGAGATGAGTCTTAGATCTAAGTGGAAACAAGGCTACTAAAAACTCTTTTGTCAGAAATATGATGAGGCTGGAAAATCAACCTATGCTCTTTCTATTGCAATTTTTTTTAGAATTGCAGGTGGGTTCTAAAGTGAAGGTAGAGGATAGGCTCTCCAAACTGTTAAGGATTTCTTTCCAGGAATTATCTCCTTTCACCTTCAAGCTGCCCAACAACTCAAATCTCTATATAAATGAGAGAGATAACATCTTATAGGTGTTGTACTATGCCATCATCCCTAACATTTCCAACAATCAAAATCCAAATCCAAGTGATGAGGAAGAAATGGAGTTGCCTAAGATAATATACAATTCAACCATTAGATTGGCCTTCAATACATTTCTATGGAAGGCTCTCTCCCTTCTAAATCATCACCCCTTTTAGTTTCTCATGAACTTGCATGGGTGATTGCTGAGTCTAAGATCCTTTAATATTCTTTTAAAAATAACCATTAAAGTTAAGGAGAAAGAAAAGTGAGACAAGGAGGGGAAGGGAGAAAAATCCATCATTAAGATCATACCACCCATGTGAGATGAACTAACCATTCCATCTATGGCAGATTTACATTTTGTGGCAGTCAAATTCACCCCTACATGTAGTGTCTCCAACCCCAACAGGGCAACACCAACTGACCACACTGCATAAATGTCCTTAATTTAATTATGGAAGCATACATACTATGTTCTATTATAATATTTATCCTATCCTAACAGTAATGTAATTATGGAATTCGACTCTACATGTTATGAAAACATGGTGCAACATGCTTAATTTGAAATTTTAATATCTCAATGGAAGCATAAAAATATTAATTGTACATACCTCACAAATAAAATCCATGAAAAATAATTCAAACACTTATCTATTGTAAATATCTGACTAGATGCGGGCACTTCACATTCCACCCAACCATAGACCATGTGGATCATAAGCTCAACCACTGGTCACTCTTGAGCTTGAACAATAATGCCATAGGAAATAGTTGGCTATCAACAACAAACCTGGGCTCTGATACCAACCCCAACAACCTAAACCTATTGTCACAGGTTCATATTCCCTGACCAACACCCAAGTGCCATAACCCAAATCGCTCGATTATACCCACCTTTCAAGCTATCTTATGGGTGGCCATTTAGTCTCAACCTGCAACATCAAGAGATTCGCTATTGTCTGGTGTCCAAATTGTTGAAGTAGAATTGAAATCACCACAACCAGTTTCAAAGCACCGACTAGGACTCACAAGCTATCTCCAACTAGATTCCCCACTTGAATTTGATTGCACTAAGAAATAATCAAGACCAACAAACCCTCAGAGCCACTAGGGCTCACATAAAAGTCATATGCATCTAATTAGTATGATTAACTAAATATATGTACTCAAGCTGGTTCTAGAGCCCATTTAGGAGTCACTGGATCCTTAGTCCCAAATTCAATTCCATGAATCCATACTGAATGAATAATCGATAAAAATCCATTCCCCTTTTAAATGCATGGCCCCAACTGGCCATGTGGCACTGACTCAAGCCACATGGCCCCAAGGTGCACACTTTTCTACCACTCAATTGTTGCCTCTTTACCTTGGAGTTACATCCCCTATACTCTCTCCATGGAGTGCGATCCAAAAACAACCTTATTTTATTATTAAATTGAAAAATATATAAATATACAATATTTGCATTTTGGCATTCTCATATACTTAGCCAAAATTAGCATAAAAGGATTTGGGCAACTGGCCCCAAAATCTATTTGAATTCACTACATTGACATGCAGGCCACATCTTATAATTTCGGCTCACTGGTCTAACAATGAAAAATATTCCCATATCACTAGCCTAATATGGATAGCACACATATTTACATGGTCAAAATAGGTAAGGGTATTACATGCCCCCTCCGCCCCACCCCCCCTGATTTTATGCATTATCCCCAATGCATCATATATACAAATATCTACAATATGTTAGTAAAAAAGGTGAGGGTATTTTTCACTCATGACTTCTTCTTGTTCCCAATTACATCCTCAGGACCAAATACAGTCCATTGCACCTTTACCATGTCGATGGATCAATTCCATAACACCTTGACCTTGTTTTCCAAGGTTCACACCTATTGAACCTGGAACTCTGCCTCAGGTTCCACCTTAATCGTTTTCCAAAAAGTAACATTATTAGTGTTAGAAATATATTTCTTAAGAAATGAAACATGGAAGATGCCATGAATAAGAAAAGATTCAAGTAATTGAAGCCTATATGCAATGGGCCATATCCTTTCTAGGTTCTCAAATGGACCATAATATGTTTGTTGCCAACTTGGCACAACTGCCCAATTTTATTAATCTCTTATTTGCTTTCACTTTCAAAAATACGTGCTCCCTCAATTTGAATTCCTTCTTTCTTATAGTATTGTCTGCATAGGTTTTCTTCCTATCCTAGAAAACTTTCAAATTATGTTTGATTTTAACTATCTATTCCTCCATATTCTTGAGAGATTTGGGACCAACCATGATTGTATCTACTGGGTTACTCCAAGTCACTGGAGTATTACGTTTTCTACCATAGAAAGCCTCAATCAAACTCAATTTTAATGATGCCTCATACTGGTTATTATATGAAAATTCCACTAAATGGATGCAATCCTTCCATTTATATGGTTTATTGAACACACACATTTGTAACATATCTTCAATAATATGACTTAACCTCTCTGTCTATCCATTAGAATCTGAATGATATGCTATGATAAAATTTAAATTAGTACCCAATCCTTTAAATAAGCCATCCAAAAGTTGGATGTGAATTTTGTATCTCTATCTAAAACTATTGCCTTAGGCACTCCATGAATGATAGTAATATATCACATATAAATATATGCAATATTTGTTTCTTTATGCACTTATTTCATCGGAATAAAATGATAAGACTTAGTAATCTTATCCACTGCTACCATTTATGGAGTAATGTATTCTTGTTGTTTAAGGTAGCTTAGTAATAAAATCAACTAATACCACCTCCCACTTTCATTCAGGAAGGGAAATTGGTTGAATCAAACCAGCTAGATGTTTATGTTTGATTTTAACACTATGGAATTCTAAGCATTTGGAGATATAATTAGCCACTTCCTTTTTTAAGTCTAGCCAATAAAATTTCTTGTTTTATTGTTCTTAAAGTTTTGTGGTATCTTGGGTGACCAACATATGGTACCCTATGTATTTCCTATAAAATAAATTCTTTCATTGTTGGCACATCTAGCACATAATTTCTCCCTTTATATAAAAGAATATCTTCTTGACGCATTTCATAATACTGGTATTTTAACTATGTTGTACCTTATTGTAGGTTACTTTTAATTTGCATATATTGTTAGTTCAATTTCCAACTTGTACACTTCTACCCATCAAACCTTTTTATACTTGCTAATTAATGTGGCATGCATAACATGAACTCTCTAAATGAGTGCATCAACCACTTGATTTTCTTTCCCCTTAATGTATCCTATTTCAAAATCATATCAACTAGTAATCCTAACCACCTGATTTGTTGTGCACTAAAATTTGGTTGCTCAAATAAATGTTGTGGCCCATAATGATTAGTATGAAATTCAAATTTGGGGCCCATGAGATAATGCCTCCAAATTTTAAGTGTGTGAATAATTACTGCAAGTTATAATCCATGGGAAACATAATCTTTTCATTCTCCTTTAATTTTATGGATTCATAACAAATTACATACCCATTTTACATGAGCACTCCACCTAGCTCATCTTTGCATGAATTAATGCATACATGGAAAATTGCATTTGGAGCAAGAAGTCTTAATACTAGAGCTCTAGTTAATAAAGATTTTAATTGTTGAAAATTTGTTTCACACTCAAATGTCCACTGGAATTTCATACCATTTTCATTTAAAGATGTAATGGGATGTGCTATCCTGGATAAGCCTTAAATAAACCTCCTATAAGAACTAGCTAATCCCATGAAGGAGTAGACTTATATAGCGTTCTTTGAAGCTATCCACTCACTAATAGCCTTAATTTTCTCCAAATTCACTGGTGTTCCTTCTTTTGAAATAATATGGCCAAATGGTGGATTTGTCTATGATAAAAAGTGAACATTTACTTAGTTTGGCATACAAGTGATGCTCTCTAAGTACTTCCAAGACTAATCTCAAATGTTCCTTATGTTCCTACCTAGATTTAAAATAATATTGAAACATTATTAAGAAAGATAAAAATGAATTGATCTAAATACTCTCTAAAGAAACAATTCATTAAACACATAAACACCCTTAGTTCATTAGATAAACCAAAAGGTACCACAACGAACTCATAATGTTTGTAATGAGTCTGAAATGTTCTTTTACTGATATGCTCTTCCTTGATCTACACATGTTTATATCTCGATCTTAAATCAAGGTTATAAAATATTCCCCCCCACTAAAGCTGATGAAGGAGATCATCGATTCTCACCAATGGATATTTATTTTTGGCAGTAACCTTTTTCAATTGCTAAAATTCAATAAATAAACATAGAGTTCCATATTTCTTATTGATGAAAAGATGTGGTGCATCCCATGATGATACACTAGGGAATATGCATCCCTTTTTCAATAATTCTTCTAATTGCATCTGTAACTTCTTAAGCTTAGGAGTACTCATTCTATATGGTGTCTTAGAAATTGGGACCACTCCTCGCACAATATCAATTGAAATGTCAATATCCCTTGGAGGCAATCTCCGTATCTCTACAAATACATCAACAAATTATCATAACACTAGGAAAATCTCTAGATTAGATTTGTTTCCTCCATATCAGCTGTAAGGATCTGGCATCCTTTCCTATAGTTCTTTTTCAACTACATAGTTGATATTTATCTAATAGATATTGGTATGGGAATCCCTTGGAGCTATCTCTATTGTCTGTCACTATGCATAGAAATAATATAATTAATGCAACAATTGAGAATTGCATGGTGTTCTTCCAACCAATCCATGCCAATCAAACAGTCAAAAGTTCCCAATGAAATTACATTTAATTAAGCTTTGTTGCTCAACCCATGCCTATTAATTAGGAATTCTTTGTATAATTCTATAATCCTTCTCTTTACACTTGTAAAAAATTTTACTAATTATGATTTCGAATGTTTAGCTTTTTTCAAATTAAAATTTTCAACCAATTTCACATCATTATAATTGTGACTAGCTCCTAATTCAATTAAAATAATAACGGATTGATTATTTAGCTTACCTTCAACTTCTATGATATGTTCCTGATGTTCCACTTATTGGTTATCCAAAGCTGCATAGATTCTGCGCATACCCCTATCCACATCTTCGATAGTATCCACTACCTATATGTTGTGCATAGTATTCATCTTCTCTTCATTGTGAGAATAATATTTGTACCTATGATCCCCTTAGTAGCCCTAACATTTAATTGATGGAAGCTGAGGCTTCTTATTGGAAAAATATCCCCCTTTTGGCTCGCTGGGAGCTAATTTCCCTTGTTGGCATGCCTGCAAATTGTTCTTGAATTGTGAGGGTTTAAACCCCTTTTTCCTTTGCTCCATGAAATTATTTTTCTGTCTTCCCATAGTTCTATACAAAATTGACCTATTGTTTTTCTCATACAATTGTTTCCCTTTCCTCATAGTTTCCTCAAGGGTCTTAAGTTCATCATATTTCAACCTTTTTGTGTAAGAAAAGGGAACTCCACTAATATACCTCTTAATTTTAACCTTTTCATCCTTAATATTTTTCAGACACCTTAGTAGATAAGTGAATTTTCGACCATACTCCTCCATGATCATATTTCCCATTTGAAGCTTGAAAAATTCTTGTGTTTTTTCGCTCATAATAACATTCAGATATAAATTTCCTTTGGAAATACTCTTTGAATTTCATCCAGGTGATTTGAATTTCATCCAAATTCTTTATTTCTTTGAGTTGGTCTCACCAGAGGTTAGTGTTGCTTTTCAAATGATATATGTAAATTATGGCCTCTAGGTTCTAAGAGTAATTTTACAACAAAAGAAATTTTCTCATCTCCAACAACCATGTCTCTTCCTCCTCTATCTTCTTGTTTTCTCCATTAAATGTCAGAGATTTGATTTTCCTTAACTCCACTTGCCAATCCTCCCTATCAAATCTACTTTTGGTATTTCAGACTAGTGATACACTAGGGATACTACCAAATTCAAATGTGGAGTAATCCATTTTTCTAGTACTCCTTGTTGAATTATAGTGCTATTGGGAAACACCCTTAGACCGTCTAGAAATTTTGATACCTTTCTCCTTGATCTCAAGATTGTGTTCATATGCTACCCTAGACTTAGTTTTATCATCAAAATCCATTTTATTTTTATTCAATATTTGTAGAATCACTACAAGTAAAATACCCTATAGTGGAGGTTTTTGCAGAAGCCCCTATACAAAATAGCCCAAAATTTTATTTGAGCAAAGGTCACTAGTGGATTTTGGCAGGAAAATGTTCTAGAAGATGTTTTTTAACAATGTGTCTATAATACACTAATGAACCATTGCATTACTATAAATATATGCATCAGTGCTTAATAACATATAGTGGATCATGGTAGAGTTACTTTTTATAGAAATAAAAATAATGGTGTGCTAAGTAAATAAGGTGCACCAGTGCATATACTACTCGATAGCACCAGAAAAGGGTTAAATTTTAAAAAAATTCAGTCAAAAAAATCATTTTTCCCAGTCTCGTGTTGTACTCTCATGATTCCTTGGTGCTAAACCACCATACGAATTCCCAGGTGCATAAATAATATGGTGCGCCATTATGCGGTTTTTAATTTAAAAATAGTGATGCACTTATTATATTATATGCACTGGTGTCATTAATTGAACTGAAGGCCCCAGTGCTTAATATAAGATGGTGCATTATTGAAGGGTTCGATTTCATTCTTTTATAAATTTTAAAATCTCTTTAGATTTTATGGTCAAACATGCAAATGGTTAATAAATTTGGAATCCTAGAATACTATTGTGATATTGGCAATGATGTCCTCAAGATTTGAATTTTTTTTTTTTTAATTTCGTTATGATCGTATATAACTTGTTGCGGAATCTTATTGTAAGACCAGCGACAAGTCCTCCAAATTTGAAAAAAGATGTTGAATCACGTACTTTAACTATCTGACTATTTTTTCACTGAATTATGTTTTAAATTTGTGAGGAGTTTTTCTAAATTGTTATTGGGTATAATTTGTGTGTTTACGAAGGTGATAATTATTTTTTATATATTAAAAATTTGTTAAAATACAATTTTACTATAAATTATATTTTAAAAATAAAGAAATAGAAAGCAAATAGCTAAATTGGGCAGATACACAAGTCTAGATAATATCAAGATTTACAATGCCAACCCAAAATTTTACATAAAATCAAAGTTCGAATTTGTAAAAAACAAAAAATTACTCATACGAGAAGAACTAATGGCTTCAACCCAATATTAGATGTCACTTGCAGTGACATAAAAGTAAAAAATAATGGTGTGCTAAGTAACTACGTAACACCAATGCGTATACTACTCAATAGCATCTAACAAGTGTTAAATAAAAAAAACGTCAGTCGTAAAATTCATTTTCACCATTCTAGTGGTGTACTCACATAAAGATGTTAGAACATTATATATTAAAAAGTAATGGAACACATAAAATATTGCAGAAATATAAACACAGAAAACACATAGAACAAGCGAGACACAAATATATGTGGTTCACCCAATTTGGGCTACGTCCACAGAGAAACAACCAGTCCTTCCTTTTATATTACCCAACACAGTGAAGAGATACAACCTACAGTAGATACATTGTATTCCATCTTCACTCTCACACAATATCCTCTCTCTTTATCACTCAAAATACACATCTACATAGACGCAATACAATTCCATCATTTATAGGGAGGGGTTTCCTTCTAGGGAAAAAACCCTAAATTGTACATAATTTCTACATTCATATTTCGCCTAATGAATGGCCCAGATTGATTATGAAATTACAACATTTTACAAGGAAATTTTACATCTATTTTTAGCTTCGTTGGCGCTTCCACCGATCCCCTGCCAAGGGGAGGCTCCCAATAATAGATGTCACCCCTACCTGGACCTCCCTGGCAGTGTACATAAATGGAAATCGTTTCCACCACATTACGAAATGGGGTCCAATGCGGCGATACCTCTGAATGAAGAAGATAATCAAGCTCCACACCCAACAGAATACCTAGTGCTTAATAACATATGGTGAACGAGGAATTAATAACATATGGTGCACCACGGAAGAGCTATTTTTTAGAAAAATAAAAAAGTAATGGTGCACTAATTAAATAATGTGCACTGGTCATACTCTACTCAATAGCACTAGAAAATGGTTAAATTTAAAAAATGTTAGTTGTAAAAGTCATTTTTCCCAGTGCATATACTAATCGATAACATTAGACTAGTGTAAATTAAAAAAATATCAGTTGTAAAATTCATTTTTACCATTCTTGTGTTATACTCCCATGAAGCCTTGATGCTTTAACATTTTTAGAATTCACAATGCGTATACAACATGGTGCACCATTCCAATGTTTTTAATTAAAAATAGTTGTATGTTAGGTGAAACTAGAGCACTGGTGTGTATACTTCTCAATAGCACCAGATAAATATTAAATTTGAAAAAACGTTGGTCTTAAAATTCATTTTCACCATTTCGGTGCTATACTCTCAAGAAGCACTAGAGATCTTCCTGTTTTGAAATGTCCTGGTACATAAATAATGGTGCAGTAGTAAGTTTTTAATTTTAAAAAACGTGGTGTTCTTAGTAAATAAGCTACATTGGTGCATCGATTTTGAGCACAGTGGAACAAAGTTAAATAAAAAAAACTTACCAGTCATAAAATTCGTTTTTACCATTTGCAGTACTACAGATCTCTCAAGCACTGGTAGGTCCCTATACTACTAGTGTGTCCCCTTATTTTTATTGGTGAAACCCCCTTATTATATTGTTATGCCGCATGTAAGCTCACTATTGTTATTGATGTGCCCTTACATTATTATTGTTATGTTGGCTTTGATTATATCATGACTCCTTCGAATCCTATGTATAGAAAGGACGTCTTGTCATTTGTGTCATCCAATAATTGTTCATTTGTGTAATTTAAAGGATGTTTCCCCCTCGAAGAGGCTGATTTTGAAGTCATTGATCTATCTACTCTTCTATTTTGTGACTTGGTTGCATAACATTTGGTATCAAAGCTTTGGATTCTAGGGTTTCGCTTCTTCAAACAGGTCGTCATGGAATTTTTCTATAACATTTTTCTACAAATCTTCAAAAGCTTAAATTAAAACCCATTTGTGCTAAAATCTTGATGAACGCCATGGCTGAATTTCAGATCTTGTCTCATATATTTTCGGAGATATGAACTTAGAAAGTTAGGGTTTTTGCAGGCTCTTGAATTCCATCTCAAACATGTGACATTGGGAAAATCATCATAACTTTCTCTCTTAGCATTTGATTCAAATTTTGTAAGAAGTGATAGAAAGAGGATGGACTGTAGTTTCTTGGATATTGCTTTTAGGGTCAAAGATAAAAATTTTAACACGTGGAACGTCGTACAATTTCACTCTACAGAACTAGTCTATAAGCAGGTCATCGTGGGAAATTGGGCATAAATATTTCTTGGAGAATCCAATCTCGATTAGACTTGTGGGGTTGGAGATAGAATGCAAATGGATATGCCAGGCTGAAATTTTATAACTTGGAGGTTCGAAATTACAAAGTTACAGTCGTTTAAATATCGAGCTCCTAAAAGCAAGAAAAATAATGACTCAAATCAAGAAAATAGAAACACGTAGTAAGAAAAATTGGATGGATGATTTGAAGAATGAAATTGAAGCTAAGATAAATGGTGTTATTTGTGCCATGGAAGCTAATATTTATGGCATGGAAGTAGATTTGAAGGAAGGCATGTAAGATTTGAAGAAAGACATGGAAGGTTTGAAGGAAGGTGGGAGAAAGATGCTACAAGAAAGACCTACTAATAGTGAAAAGGTAGTAGAGGAAAATCATGATGAGAAAAAAATAAATTCTAATCATGATTTCATAGAATCTAATGTTGGATTGAACATCCACCATATGCGAAAGATCGGTATGAGGAATTTTTATGGCAAGGATCCTGTAACATGGATACTATAGATGGAGAAATATTTTGATCTCCATAATGTCAAAAATACACAAAAGGTACGTATTGTAGCTTTATATTTAGAACCCAGTCAATTTTCATGGTATTGATTGCTTTGCTTTCGTAAAAAAATGACCACTTGGTCCATTTTCATGGACGAAATGGTAACATATTATGAGGACATAAAGAGAAAAACCTTCTTTAGCTAATTGATAAATCTCAAACAAAAGGGTTCAATGGCATAACACATTGAGGAATTCCAAAAATTGAATATAAGGGTAAATGATATTCCAAAGAAGAAAAGGTTTGATGTCTTCATAAGGACTTTAAAGGATAACATCCAACATGAGGTTTTCCTTCGGGAACCTGATCCATTGGAGAATGCATACAGGTTGGCAAGAAAAAATGAAAGAAAATTTATGGAAACAAGAAATCCTACCACTCGTAACTATAAAGATGGAAGTGTTGTCACTCCTAGCCTTCCACAACCTACAAGGTTGACACCACACCTATTGGTCGAAAAAGGAGAAAAAGGGCTTTGTTATAGTTGTGATAGAAAATACACTAAAGGTCATGAGTGTGCTCAGAAGAAATTATTCTACATAGATTATGAAGAGAAGGAAGAAAAGGATCAAGGAACATCAAAAGAAGAGGATATACACCAAGAACTAACCCCAAAGAAAGAGGAAATGAATTCTACCATATCTTGTAATACATGGGCAAGAATTATCACTCCTCAAACTCTCAAGATAAAAGGACATATCAATAAAAAAATGAATTATTTTCTTGTCTAGGTACTCAATTATCTCATAGCTCATCTTGTCATCCTCAATCTAATGCACAAACAGAGAGAGTGAACAAATATTTGGAAGGATAACTTTGTTTCTTTGCATATGATAAACAAACACAATGGGTCAATTGGTTACCTCTCACTGAATGGTGGTATAACACTTCCTTCCTTACTGCAGCAAAAATGACCCCATTCATGGCACTTTATGGAAATCATACACCATCCATCACATCATCTTTAAGAGAAAATTCTAAGGTTCAAGAAGTGGAATATAACATCGAGCATCAACAACAATTTCTCCAACTCTTAAGGGATAACCTCACTTTGGTGCAGAATCGAATGAAACAACATGTATATCAACATCACAATGAAAGAATTTTTTATGTAGGCGATTATGTATTTTTACTGGTACAACCATACAAACATATGTCCCTCAAGCAAACTAATAAGGATAATAAATTATCACCAAATCACTATGGTCCTTACAAGGTGTCGCAAAATATTGATACTATGGCATATGAATTGGAGCTTCCTACATCTTCCCGAGTGCACCCATTTCTCCATGTTTCATGCTTAAAGAAGGTTATAAATGACATGCTTCTAGTTCAAACAATATTGCCAGAACTTGATGAGGAAGGAAAAATAATATTCGAACCTACAATAGTCACAGAAACAAGAACTCAACAGCTACAAAATCAATCAATTTCAGAGTATCTCTTCAAGTGGAAGAACTTACCTACTGAAGATTCTACATGGGAGGATGATAATTTTATACATAAGCATCCATAACTACTCAAGCGTTAAGGACAACACTTTTTGAAGGAGAGGGGCATGTTAGGTCCCTATACTACTAGTGTAGCCCCTTATTATTATTAGTGCAACCCCCATTATTGTGTTGTTGTGCCCTTACATTATTATTTTTATGTCAGCTCTGGTTATATTGTGACCCCTTAGACTCCTATATATAGAAAGGAGGTCTTGTGATTTGTATCATCTAAGAATTATTCGCTTGTGTAATGTAGAGGTTTCCCCCCAAAGAGGCTTATTTTGAAGTCGGTGATCTATCTCTTCTTCTATTTTGTGAGTTGGTTGCATAACAAGCACTAGTGCAACTTTTCCCTCTATGAAGTTGCTTGCTATCAGTGCTTCCCTTGCTTACCATCATTCTGTTCATTGCTCACTGCATACCTTTCGATTTTTATTAAACGGTGGTCAAATTTGTTTTTTTTTCATTTATGTGGCAATAAGGCCTCCCTGAAGAGAAAATATCCAGGTAATGTCTATGTTTCTCCCTAAAGTAAATTTTTAATAGACTAGAATTAAAAATTAAGTAAAAAAACGTGTTATTATTATCAATTAATTTTTTTTGCACGACACATTCAATACATTCGGCTTGTACCATTCATAGTGCACCATGTAAACTTACAGGTTGCATCGTACTTTGGTGCATAAAGTCAATGCACCATTAGTGGGTCGGTGCATTTAGTAAATGGAAATGCACTGGGTTGTTAGATTCTATGACACGCCACTTTAAAAATTATAATTTTTATGGCGGTGTGTCTGGTAAAAGTAACTTCCTGGTGCATTTATTTTTTCCAAAGACATCGCTCAATATTTAAAAAATATAGCTCGATGGATTCGTTAGCTAAACGTTTCGTGCATTGTGTCAACGTAAATTTAATGAACCATTGTAGACTGCTATGTCATTGCACCACAATGCAAAATAAAAATAATTGATGTTATGTATGAATGAAAACTAAAAATGGTACATCAAGTCAATATATACACTATTTTCGGTGCATTCCTATTTTTTGGTGCACTATGTCCTATGTGTTCTTGCTTTTTAGGATCACCGAGGTTGATTATTGTTTTAATTGAAAGTTATATGTCAATACTTATAAGCACATTTTCCATTTAATAATTTTTTTTATGTTTTATGTATGAGGATAATGTATTTTATATGTTAATCATGTAGAGACATGAAATGAGAGAGGATAAATAATAGTAAGAGCAGAGAGTTAACCAGTACAATATGATACAAGGGTGGGAGGCACAAGAGAGGGAGTGGGGTTTGTACCCTCACCCTATTACTATAGAGACTGAAGGCCTCTTGAGGAATGTAAGCCTCCTTAAGTACTATGAGGAGGCTACATCCCTTAAGGGGCACTTTGGGTATTTGGCACAACTGATCCGTCAGTGGGATTTCCACTCATAATCTTTGTGTGTCCGTCCTAACATGTGGTTTCATCCCATTAAGGAGAAAATTCATTTTATCACTAGCCTATCGAGGAGAGGGGATGATTTTCCTGAGTTCCCTAATGTTCCCCATGGTGTTGCAAAAGAGAGCGATCTTGTCTACTCTCGGATATATGTTGGGGATCATGTAGTTTCTCCAACAAATTTTTAGGTGACTGGTGGATAGTTACAAATTGTTTCTTTTGGTGCAATAGAGATTAGGTGCCTATCACTATTAGTGAGCACCATTTCACACTATACTAGTGATGTGTAGCGCATTAGTTACCCTCTTTTGTTTTATGTTAATTCTTTGGTTTAGAGGCCATGATGTATCAGATGGTCTACCATTTTTGGAAAAAATATTGTACAACTTTAGATAGATGTCATGCTATGATACATGAGAGGGAAGAATTCATTTTGCTTCAGAACTGCTTTGTTTATTTTTTGAGAGGTTTCCAAAGACAAAGCCTAATTTTGATCATCACCCTCCTAGGCTGATGACTAAATGTATAGGCGGGGTGAGATGATGTCTAAGAGGAGCTAGCCGTAGTATCTGACCAAGATTTTTGCTGATGCACTAGGGATACTAGGCAGTGAGGCTGACCACCCACTCATCGCTATGTCATTACCTTACACAAGTATGGATTGGAAACAATGTCACAACATCCTCTTCAAAGAGGATGAGCCAGTAGATGGTAGATGTAATATTAGTGTTTTCTTTAAATTAATATAGTTTCATTTTATTGTCTTAATTAATTAGAATAAAGTTTATTCTAGCATGTTATTTAACTTGTTTTATTAAATTATTTAATGAAATTGTCTAATTATTGTTGTGTACTATATATTTTGTAGACAGAGGGACATTCCTCCCCCATTGCATGGATATGTAGAGATGGTCGAGGCTGTGGAGGGTGAAGAACGTCCTGATTCGATACACGCATGCATGTGACCACGCCATAGACCTAATATTATATTCAGGATGGAGTTGGGCTTCTAACTCTCTAGAATTTTGGTTAAGCCGAAAGCCTCCCCTTTGAAGGCTCAAGATATCAGGAAAGATCTTAGGCTCATGGAGCCTTGGACATACTTGTCACATGGTATGATGAGTCTTATGAGTCATATCGTTGAAGCTAAAAAATTTATATTGGCATTGAAGAGGGATTGTTGCCATGCAACAGATACAAAGTGTTCACGCATTAATACCCCATCAGGTCATAATGATCAAGGTGGTGATCCTTCTTGTAGTACTCCACCACCTTGGGATGGCCATACATCAAATACACAGTCTTCACCTAGAAATACAACCACATCAGATAATGATCAGGGTGATGATGATCCTTTTAGTAGTACTCGACCACCTCCTCCTCATTCACCTCATGATCACCAACTACCTCATGTTTCTCCTTAGAGAGTAGGCCAGCCACCTCCTCCACCTCATAGTTCGACTCTTAATTAGGCAATTTACCATCCATTGTCTTATACTATAGATCACACCACCATTACTACTATTGCATCATAGATTTTAGAACAATTATTCAATTTGATGCAGTTATTTGACTTATATATACAGTGCATTTTCTATGTTCATGTTAATGTACTTAATTTATATGTTGGTGTTGATGTTATATTGTCAAGTCATGTTAGATATGTTCATTTAATGTGGTTGAAGATATATGTGTATGTTATAACAATTATTTGACAGTATGAGATGTATATTTGAGGATGTGTGTGGTGATGATGTTATACAATGCTTGTATTGTGTTAGATATGATCATGGTGATGATACCCTATTAGATCTATGCTAGTTATTGATGTTTATATGTTCTAGAGGTGTATATAATTAGATGATGTTAGTGAATTTGAATGTGTATTTTAGATGATGTTTATGTTTGTTAGATGATTATCATCATGATGTTTATTTTTATGAAGTGACATTTTATAGATTATGTATTGGTGAATCTACATAAAAAGATTATATATGAAATTACATGCAAAACGACTTACTTTAAATAAAAAATGCAAAGATATTTTTATAAATTACAAAGTTTAATATGGTTGAAACTGTAAATGTAAAATTACCATAAATATTTTTGTATTGCATAGATAGTTCATGCATATTCATTCTAACTAAATTCTTATTCAAACAAGGGCTACAAGCAGCATAGTCCCTACCTATAGAAAACATATAAATAAATAAAAACCTTTATAGTGACTATTTTTTAGACATATTTTTAATAAATAATTAATCTTTGCAGTTAGATAGGAAAGAGTAATTAGATACTAAAAAATAGTCACCATAAAGGTTTTATAATACAGAGTCAGACAATATCTAATTAATCTTTGCAATTAATTTTCGAAACATATATTGCAACATGTAATCATTAAATAAAATTTCAAAATATTTATATTACAATTAAAATATATAATTGATTCGTCTATAAAATCAATTATAATGAAAAAAACATTGTTATAATGTATTGGATTATAAAATTAACATTACAATTAATTTGATTTTGTAAATTTAATAAATTAAGGTTTTCTTTATTATTAATAATTATG